>CAAKHD010012221.1:18365-36430 GCA_901007705.1 Fistularia tabacaria
GAATTTTTTTCTACTTCCAAATATACCCCTTCAATTTTTAAATGTAAATTTTTTTTTTAAAAAAAAAATGCGGGAATAAATTTTAACTTATTAGGTGTTTTGGAGAAAAAAAACTTTTTTTCTTTTTTTTTTTTTTTTTTTTTTTTTTTTTTTTTTTTTTTTTTTATTATTTTTTTTTTTTTTTTTTTTTTTTTTTTTTTTTTTTTTTTTTTTTAGCCGCTGAAATCGGACCATCCGGGCGCCGTCGCCATTAGTGTTTTCCGCCCGTTCGGGACGGCTTCATCGTCCGACAGGGATTGTTTCACAGTGATCGTCGCGGCTCGGAGTTTTCGCGGATAATACGGGGGGGGGGGAAGCGGCCGTCGAGACGTCATCCGAGAGCGGCCGAGAAACGGCAGGGAGGAAACGGGGTGAACGTTGGCAGTCAGCAGCGACGGAGGGAGGATTTCCCGACCTTTCAGGAGCGCCGCCGAGGAAGTAGCAGAGAAACCAGGCAAGAGAACATCGCGGAAACGACCCCGAGGACGCGAAAACCCGCCGAGACGTCGCCGAGACCCGGCCGAGCGCCGCCTTTTCCGACGGAGACGACGGGAAACGCGTCCCGTCAATATTTGAATTTTCAAGAGAACAAACTCCTGTCGTCGGTTTCCGCTCTTTTCCCAGGAAATGTTCCTTTTTTTTTTTTTTTTTGCAACGTGCCCTTGAACTCACCTCGGCTCCAGATTTGGCAGATGAGGGCGGAGAGGGAGGGGAAAAAAAATAAACAAGTAAATAAACGCTGCAAAGCAGAAATCTGGCAGGTCAGGGAACTTTGATAATCCTGTCAAGCGAAGTAAACAAACAGGTTCGGGGATTAAACCGCCCCCCCCCCCCGACGCCCGTAGCAACCTCCGCGTCCGTGCGCGTGGCCCGTTCCCGCGGTTACCGTTCCCGCGGTTACCGCCACGCCACGGCCGGGAAATTCGAGCGGAGGAGATACGAGGGGGGTTTGCGGGGGGGGGGGAAATAATCAAGCGGAGATCTGGTGAGCCGTTTTCTTCGTTGGTTTCGTCATCTGGATCGCGGGGCCCCGGGGCCCCGGGGCCCCGGGGCTTTCATTTCCGAACATTTTTAATTTGGAGATGATTTATCGGGAATCCCTTTGCAAATGATTTCAGTATTTTCTTGCAAAGTTAATTTCCTGCCAGTCTTTTTTTTTTTTTTTCCTTTAATATTTTCAAAGTACTTCCCATTTGAACGCAGTTCTTTTCCCCATTTTTAAAAACTTTCTTGCTGATTTTAACAATTTTTTTTTTTTTTTTTAATTTTTTTTAATTCATTTTTTCCGATTGACTCATTTCTTCTGCCCTCCAAAGTTATTTAGAAACCTTTCACTGGCAGTCGTGACAAAGTGATGTCTGGCTTTACAGAAGGACTTAGCTGCCACGGCTTCAGTCTCGACGGAGACACACACACACACACTCCAAATGTGACCACACACACACACACACACACACACATACATAGAGTGTCGGGGCTGTGACCTCTCAAAGAGAAACCGCGGAGAAAAAAAAAAAGAAAGAAAAGAAACTCCCGTCTTGAAATCTCAATTTCACCGCCGCTCCTCGGAAGCCTTGACAAGGTCAGGCTGGCAGCGGGAATTCGTCTCGCCCCCCTAATCTGGAGATTACATTCTCAGCGGCCGGGCGAGCCCCCCCGCCCCTCCGGCCCCTCTGCCGGGGTAACGAGCCAAGACTCGACAGTGTGGAGAGATAATGTCCGCGGATTAAGACCGAGAGACCCTCGAGTGGCGGCGCTTTCATTTCGCCAGCCCGACTGTGAAGCGACATAAATACATGCGGCCGCCGCCCCTCGGCCCGAGCTCAGGGGGCCGACGCAAACACGGAGGAACTTAAGCGGAAAAATAACCAGAGAGGGAAGAAATGAGAGGAAAATGCGGGAAAGGAAGCGGGAAAACGCGACGTTGAATCGTGAGTCATTGAATCATTGAGTGAATCGGTCAGTCATTTCATGAATCGTGGAGTGAATCAGTCAGTCAGTCATTGCAGCGGTGAGTGAATGAATCAGCCAGTCATTGAGTGAATCATCGATTTATTAATCGAATCGTTGAGTGACTCAGTCAGTCATCAATTGAATCATTGAGTGAATCTGTCACTCTTTCATTGAGTCATTGAGTGATTCATTCAGGAATTAATCGAATCAGTCAGTCATTGAGTGAATCACAGAGTGTATCAGTCAGTCATTAATTGAGTCATTGAGTGAATCAATCAGTTAATCAGTGAATCATTAAGTGAATCAGTCAGTCATTAATTGAATCATTGAGTCAATCAATCAGTCAGTCAGTCATTGAGTCATTCAGTCAGTCATTAATTGAGTCATTGAGTGAATCAGTCAATCAGTCAGTGAGTCATTGAGTGAATCAGTCAGTCATTCACGAGCCACGACTGGACAGTGTGGCGAGATAATGTCCTTTCAATGTCGCTTTCATTTCACAATCCAAACAGTGAAGTGACATGAATACACGCGGCCGCCGCAGAGGGACGTGAGAGGGAAATACAGAAAAGGAGGCGAGAAAACGTTACATTTAAATATGAGTGAGTGAGTCAGTCATTCATTGAAGCAGTGAGTGAGTGAATCAGTCAGTCATTGAGTGAATCATTGATTTATTCAGCCACTGAGTGAATCAGTCAGTCAGTCATTGAAGCAGTGAGTGAGTGGAAAAAGGCAGTCATGAAGTGAATCATTGATTTATTAATTGAATCATTGGGTGAATCAGTCAGTCATTCATTGACTCATTGAGTGAATCAGTCAGCTATTTTTTGAAACATTGAGTGAATCAGTCAGTCAGTCGGTGAATCATTATCGCAATCAGTCATTCGGTCACTAAATGATGGAGATCGATCTATATCAATCTGTCTATCTGTCTATCTATCTATCTATCTATCTATCTATCTATCTATCTATGTATGCATCAATCCATCCATCCATATTTGAACATCGTCTTCTTCTCTTCTGACCTGTTTACGTGTTGCATAAGCCCTGAACCTCTGTTGCTTTGTGTGCAGCTGAAAGTTTGAGAGCGGCGGCGGCGGCGGCTCGGAGAAGCAGCGTCGCTGATGGATGGACGGAGGAGGAGGACAAACGCCGCTTTGTGCTCGGAGTCGTTTCATTTTCAGCAGGATCTCGGCCGGAGACGTCTCCTTCCTCCTCCTCCTCCTCCTCCTCGGCTCTGACCTCGGCTTTTTATTTCCACCTTTTTATTTCATTTGTGGAAGCGGCTGGCAGATGAGTTTAACGGTGTTCCTGTTGGAGCTCCGTGCCGTCGACCCGCGACCGCCAGACAGCGGAATGACGATCCCCGCCGCAAAAAACCTGGAAAAGCCGGCGATCAGCCGTCGTCGCGGAGCGTTCAGCGCCGTTGTGTTTTCATTGGCCGGCACGAAGAGAGAAGTCTGCGCCTTTTACATTTTTTTTTTTTGTTTTTTTTTATTCTCTAATCCATTATTGCAGGAAAATAATGATCAAGAGAGGCGTTCATAAAAGACATAATGAAAAACAAATTTAATTTCAAGAAGAAAAAAAAAAGTCGAGTAAATTGTCATTTCGGTTATTTAATGACGACGGCGGCGGCGTCCCTGCGGACGAACGCCAAATTGAAATGTCAAGCACTTATTTTTTATTTCATATTAAATAAAAAAAAAAAGAAAAGAGGCGGATTTCACGCTGACATTTAGTCATTACTGTTGGTAATGGAAAAATCAAGAACATCACATTTGATCGGCTCACTCTCGCTCTCTTATTGTCTCTCGGTGTAAATGTACATCGACAAACCCGAACACACATTTTTGTGCCAAATTTGCAAAAAAAAAAAAAAACAACAAAAAAACGACCAATAATCGTCAGAAAAACTCGAAATGAGCGGAAAAAATTTGATTTAAAAATCACCAAGAGCTCATAAAATAACCAAAATGGACAGAGAATGTGTTGCGAGTTGAATAATTCAAGAATCCAATCCATAATAAATGGCGACGCCGCCATCGGGGAAGCCGTTGCCGAGCCGACGAATTGACACGTCAGATGTTTGTCTTTTTCCCCCTCTCGTTGAACACGCCGGCGAAGCCTCGTCCTTCGCCCGGCCGCCGCCGCCGCCGCCGACCCGTCTTGATCCGACGCCGGAAGAGAAAAAACACCCAACGACTCACGCGGGAGGAGCGACGGCTCCGCCGGAATCGCCGGGGACGCCGCGAAGGGGGGAGGCGAGAGGGGTTACTACGGCAACTGGAGTGTGAAAGCACCCGGCGGCGAGCCGGACGGCGGCGTCGGGGTACGCCGCTTCGTCCCGACAGGCTGGCAGGATCGGGGTTTTCCCGCGGTGTTGTCGGCGGGGGAAGAAGAGCCGGGAACAGAAACGACTTTTTATTTTGTTTGTTTTTTTGTTTATTTTGTTTATTTTGTTTATTTCGTTTATTTCGTTTATTTCGTTCTTCTTTCTCTTTCCTTGAAAGCGACAGCGGATGTGAAAACGGGCCTCGCAATCACGATTTCTGTCCTCGTCAAACGAAAACAAGACCGAGATCCCGTGGGTTTTTCATCTCTCGGGCGGGATCACCCGCGCCGGAGCTCACCATCGCCCCCTAGTGGCCGGAGGAGAACGCGGCTGGTGTCAGCTGGGTTTCCATTTATTTTGTTTCCGCTGGATCTCCTCGCTTCGGTTGGTGAGGATCCAACATGGCGGAAAACGGCGTAAAAGGGGGAAGGTCGTCTGGAAGACCGTCTTAAAATCGGCCAGCGTTGACAAATCTGTCAATCGTTCTTCATTTCGCTGTTTTCCTTTTCTCGCTGCCGCTACTTTGCCGATGAGTCACCTCTGCTGGACTGTGTCTCCGGGATGATGACAAGCAGAATAATAATAATATAATAACAATAATAATAAGATAAGATAATACTTTATTGATCCCCATAGGGGAAATTCCGGTGTTGCAGCAGCAACATTAGAGAAAGGGGGGAAAAAAAAAGAAATAATAATAGTAATAATAATAAAACTAATAATAACAATAATAATAATAATATAAGATAAGATAAGATAATACTTTATTGATCCCCATAGCGGAAATTCCGGTGTTGCAGCAGCAACATTAGAGAAAGGGGAAAAAAAGGAAATAATAATAGTAATAATAATAATAATGATGATAATAACTATTTTAATGATGATGATAATAATGATGATGATGATAATAATAATGATAATAATAATAATTATTATTATTGTAATTATTATAATAATTACAATAATAATAATGGTGATAATAATGCTGTTATGATTTGAAGGGAAATTGAAGTTTTATTTATTTTTTGTTAAAATAACTTCTTTGTACTGTTGGGGGAATTTGTCATTCACTTTCTTTTTTATTTAATTTTTTTTTTTAACTTTCAGGATTTCTCGCTTATTTTTTAAAAGATTGGCTGCTTTGCATTCCGCGTCCGTCCTCCACCGTCTGATGGGACGACGGGGGAGTCAAACTGAGCTGCGCCAAAAAAATTCTCGCTAATTCTGGTCCGTCTGTTGATTTCGCAGCTCGGCCTCGCTGTACATGCAGCATATTTAACAATATTCTTTTGTTTGCACTTTGCTGGCGTTGCCTTCGATCTCACGACTTGATTTAATTCTGAATATGAGACTTTTCATCATTTTCAGGCTCTGGGCGGAGCTTGGAGAGCAGAAACGACCAATCGGGTTTCGTTTCTTTTTTTTTTTTATTCGCAGTTTCTCGGTCGTTCTGGGACAAACGTCTGTTTTTGCGGGATTTTTTTTCAGTTCCTAAGAGGTCATTCTGGCCGGTCTGCCAGGATTCTTCCTCTGTTATTGTCTGAGGGACTTTGCTCATCGGTCTCAGGCTGCCTCCCAGCAGAGGGATGTCTGGCTTTTTTATGAACTTTATTTTTCTTATTTTTATCCTATTTTTTCAACAGTTTCTAGAATATTAGCTCCTGCGAGTTTCCAAGTATTTCAAATGTTAGCGCTGCTCTCCGTTATTTCAGGCAGAAGGCGCAGCATTTCTTTTTCAGGACTTTTAGCCAACTCTTTGCCGTAATAACAATCATAATGATAATGATAATAATAATAATAAAAATGAAGATGCTAATAATAATGATAATAATTGATGATAATGATACTACTACTACTACTACTAATAATAACAATAATAATAACAATGATGACGATAATAATAATAATGATAATGATTGATGATAATAATAATAGTAATAATAATAATCATGATGATAATAACAAAATATTAATATAATAATTGTAATTGTAACAATGTTAATGATGATAATGATAATAATAATGATTATAATAACAGTAATATTAATAATAATAGTAATTATAGCAATGATGATGATGATAATAATAACACTAATGATAATAATAATAATAATGATAATAATAGTAATAATGATAATAATGATAATAATAATACCAATTACAATAACATTAACAAAATAATGATAATGAATTATCGTTATTTTGATTAATCTCTGCGTGCACAATTATAAAAAATCTCTCTTTAGATATAAAATTGGTGATATAAAATCAGTTAAATAACCTTTTAATATGTATATATTTATAAATGATAATAATAATAAGCAAAATGATAATATATCTAGTTATATATATATATATATATATATATATATCAGTGTATTTCCCAGCCCATGTTTGTATTTTCTTCCTCCTCTTCCTCCCTGCCGCCTCCTCACCCTGTTGACCTCCTCGCAAAACCAGTTTCCAGAAACACAGATGTTTATCGGCGCGATTAAACCTTCAAGGTTACGTCTCTTGGAAACAAAAAGGCGTCCTTCCCGTCACGCGACCGTCACGTGACCTGGCTGTCCGCCGCCGCCCCCGCAGGCCGGACGCTGAACTGACAGGAAGCGGACAAAACGGCTAGCTTATATCTATATTTCTATAGATACAGATATTATATAGCTGCTATTTTCACCCAGAAACTCCCAGCGAGGAGGAGAAAAAAAACTGAGAAGCTTTTTGAAGATGGATTATATGTTTGTTTGAAATAAATGATCTGGTAGTTGTAAAGAATCTGGGGGTTTAGAAGCTGGTTTTCATGCTAAGGTTGATCCGTGCTGACGGTTATCTGTGCTAACGGTCATCCATGCTAAGTGATCAGTGTGAACAGTCATCCATGCTAACGATCATCCATGCTAATGGTAGTTCATGCTGACAATCATACATGCTAATTGTCGTCTATGCAAATAATTATCCATGCTGACGGTCATCCTTGCTTCTTTCATGCTATCTACCCATGCTATGTGTCATCAATGCTAATGGTTGTCCATGCTAATGCTCATCCATGCTAAGAGTCATCCACGGCAGAGGTAATCCATCTTGACGGTTTTCCATGCTAATATTCATGCTAACGGTCACCCATGCTAACAGTCAACTATGCTAATGCTCAACAATGCTGAGAGTCATCCATGGCACCGGTCATCCATGATGACAGTCACTCATGCTAAGGGTCATACATGCTAACGCTCATCAATACTAAAGGTTATCCATGCTCAGAGTCCTCCATGCTTGCAGTCATTCATGCTAACACTCATCCATACTAATGGATATCCATGCTAATAGTCATGCATGGTAACGGTCATCCGTCTCGACCGTCTTCCATGCTAATATCCATGCTGAGAGTCACCCAAGCTAACAGTCAACCATAATAATCCTCAACAATGCTAAGAGTCATCCATGCTAACGGTCATCCATGCTGACGGTCATCCATGCTAAGGGTCATACATGCTAACGCTCATCCATACTACTAATGGTTATCCATGCTAATACTCATCCATGCTAAGAGTGATCTATGGAAATTACCATCCATCCTGACGGTCTTCGATGCTAATAATTGTCCATGCTAAGCTTCGTCCATGCTAATGGTCGTCCATACAAAGTCATCCGTGCAAATCCACGCACAGAATCATCCATGCTAACGGTCATCCATACAAATCGTTATCCATGCTAATGGTGATCCATGCAAAGAATGCGTCCGTGCTAATTGTCGCGTGGATGTTCACACTTTGACCCCTTTGTGTTCGCAGAGATCGAGAAGATCCAGAAGGACGAGGGGAAGGAGGAGGAGAAGTTCATCGACGTCGTCATCAACAAGAACATGAAACTGGGCCAGAAAGTTTTAATACCAGTCAAGCAGTTTCCTAAAGTAAGTTATTTATAGATAATGAAGCCGCTCGCTCCGGGGTTTGTGATTGAGACTCCTCAAAACGGCCACTTTGACAGTTTTGTTGATGTTTTATGTTATTAGATGTAGCGGCGTCTGCCAGGCGTTGCCTGACAGAAGCAGAGCGCGCCGCCGCCGCCGCCGCCGCCGCCGCCGCCGCCGGGATGTAACTTCCTGTCGTGAGGAGTGTGTGAAATATTAGCTGTGTAATTGTGACCTTGGCCAATGACGGCGCGATGACTGAGTGTATTAATTTGTCCATGAATATTTATGAATGTGCAATTCCAAAGGAATTATCTCGCGCCGTTTTCATTTTCCTCGCCGCGCGGAGGATTTCTTATTTTCACGTGGAGAGTATATATCATTTCACCGAAAGCCATCCGTCACTTCACGGAGCGGAGGAGGAGAGACGGATCGGCGCGCCGTACCTTCACCTCATTCAGGAAAAAAAAAAAAACAACCAAAATAAACAAATTACACGCAGATTTACAGGAAGTGTCTGGCGCCCCGATAAAACCCTGCTTTTGTTCGTTTGCATGAAAACAAGAGCGATGACTTGAGAATCTGCAAAACAAGAAGCCACACATTTGCATAAAAATCAGGAGAATAACGGCACTTGACATCTAGAAAATCTTTTAGTTTTTTAAGATTCAGTGTCAGACGGCGTCAGGCAAGGGTCGGACGCCTCCTGAAGAATCCCGCCATCGCTCAAAATCACCCGCTTTTCCCGGAAGACGGAAATCCGCTTTCCATTTGAAAAGCCCCGCTGCAGTTTAAGTGATAGTGTTGATGTCAAGTGGACGCCGCGACGACCCGGCGTGGACGCCATAGCTCCTGCTCCCACCGCGGGCCCACTGAGCGCGCTCAGAAAGTCAGCTTTGCCGTTCTACGGCGCCGAAACGCCAGCTTTCAATGTCCCCGTCAACGTTTCTCTGCAGTTTAAGCAGAGGCGATGATGTAAAGTGGACGCCGCGGCGACCGAACGTAGACGTCTGAATTCGAATGGCGGCCCGTCAGGTGGCTCCTGTCAAACGGGGGAAAAAAAATCCAGGGTGAGATCTTCTGATTGGACCGAAGAGACATCTGAGTCACACACACACACACACACACACACACACACACACACACTCGCAGTGACAAGGCTCTGACAGCTGAGGCCTCTGAAACCCCCGACCGGGAGGAAGGTGAGGAAGACAAATGCAGTGGTCGCTCTCCGACGGCGGCCCGGCCTTTTATGCCGTTTTATCTTCTTTTTATTTTGCTTCTGGAGGCGCGTCTGCGAGCGTCACCTTCGGCCTTCGCCCACGAGGACACGCAGACGAGATCTTCCTCCCCGCCGGTCCATCGGCCCGGAAACCCTCGGCCGCCTGCCGTCAAATCTGACCTTTTGTCATCAATGTGGTTCGTCGCCTTCTTAAAAAGAATCGCCCCGGTCATTTTTTTTCCCATGGATTTGCAGAAAACTCAGGCAAAAAATGAGCTGTACTTTGAATCAGGAGATATTTTAGGAAAAAAATTAATAACTTGGGCAAGTATTTTCACTAGGTGTCAAAAAAAATAAAAATAAATAAATAATAAAATAATAATAATAATAATGGCAATAGCATTCATAATAGTCATAGTAATAAGTTTAATAATAATAATTATTATTGTAATAATTATTATTATTATAGTAGTAATGATAATAACAATAATAATGATAATTATTAATAATTATGGAAATAGTATTCATTATAGTCATAGTGATAAGATTAATAATAATAATTATTATAATCATAATAATTATTATTATAGTAGTAATGATAATGATAATAATAATAATGATAACAATAATAATAATAATAATAATAATAATGCTAATAACAATACAATTGGCAATAGTATTAATAATAGTCATGGTAATAAGATTAATAATAATAATAATTATAATAATAATAATTATTATTATAGTATTAATAATAATGATAACAACAATAATAATTATATTACTAATAATAACATTCATAATTCTACAATAACAATAATAATAGTAATTATAATATGACGGTTATATAATATAAAATGATTATTATGATAACAAGAACAATAATGATGATGTTGTTGATGATGATGATAATGAAAAATATTCAGATATAAAAAAATATATATAAATATGTTTTTTTAACATGTATTTACATATTTATTTTTTTCTAATTCTGGGAAACTCAGAGGACAGTTCCTGTTTTCTCATCAGACTTTCAGATCAGATGATGATGAGAAGATGTTTATTGATCCCAGGCAGCAGCAGCAGCAGAACATGCAGGAACAGGTCATGAAAAATCAAAAAATTTAATAAAATCAAAATTTTAATCCGAGGGGATAAATCAAGTATTGTCTAAAAGATGCTCCTTTTTCCTCTTTTCTAAATGTTTTGGGGGGATTTTCTGTTTTTTTGTTTATTCCTTTCTTATTATTTGGTTTTCGGAGAGAAAACAAACCCAGCGGGCTTCGGCAGACACACACAACACCACACACACACACGCACACACACACACTGTCCGGGTGTGTTTTGACTGAAAGTGTCTCGGGGCTGTGAGTGCAGACTCTCAACGGGAAGTCACATGTCCCGCGTTATGAGTCGGACGACGTAACGGGTGGCCAGCGTTTGAATGCCGACGGCGCTTGAACGCAGCGTGGAGCTCCTCGCCGGGAAACTCCAGCGGGGACTCCATGTTTGTAGTTTTTTGGGGGGGTTCTGGAGGCTCCTCGCTGGTGGAACGGCGTCCGTAAACAAATCAGGACATTCAGAGGCTTGTTTTTCCTCCATCCATGCTCAAAATATTAGCATGCTCGTCCTGTCAGACACCCCATAATAAGTCCCGCTTCTTTCCGCTCCCTGATTTTTCAGGTAATTGTTATCGTCATGACGACAGCAGCGCGGACGCCCGGCAAACATGGCGCCCGCTCCATAAGCCCCGCCCCCCTGACCTCACAGAACCTCAGAAAGGTCACGGAAGGTGGATTGAGGTTCACGATAATAATTTCACTTTTTTGTTTCCACGCGTTTTCTTCTTTCACTTCAAATTTCGGAAGATTTTTGACGGGTTTATTTTATTTTTTAATTATATTTCTCGACCTGGAGGAGAGATCAACGATCTCTACCTGAGGAGGTTAAACTGCTCACAACCTACAAGGCCTTCACAAAATAATTGAAAATGTGGCTTATCAGCAACTACAGCTGCCAGCACTAAAAGATAAGCCTGTTGTGACGTTTTGTTGTTGTGATAAAATGTCATGTTGTACAGAAAGTGTCTGCAAATGTATTTTGTATTATATCGTACATATATTCTGTGATTGTTTGTTTTCTTCTCTCTTTTTCTTTTATTTTCTTCTTTTTTACATGTAATTTTATTGCCTTTCCCACATCATGGCCAGGGGACTACAAAGGAAAACTAGCCTTTTGGCTAATCCTGGCCTTTTTAACCATGTGCAATCAGGTGTTTTTTGAAATCGACCTGCCCCCCGTTTTAAATAAATTAATCATAAAATGAATAAAAATAATGATAAAAAAACAAACCAAAAAAAAACCATTTTTTTTTTTTTTTAGCAAGAAATGGACTATAAATCTTCTGGAATGACGCTGGACGAGGGAAACTCAAACGATTCAGCGTCAAAACCCAGAAATGAGCGGACGCTCCGTTCCAGAGATCCTGGAAAAGGAGGTGAAACGACTGAAAAGCACCTGAAATAAAGATTTTACAAATCACTTTGCAAAGAGAAGAATCCCTGACATTCACACACACACACACACACACACACACACACACACTCGCCTTCGCACACACGCTCGATCGTCGTCCATCTTTATGTAACAATAAAACCGAAGGCGATAAAAAGCCGGCGCCGTCTTTTTTATATTCTTATTTTTTTTATCAGCGGCAGGCGTCCTGCTCGGGGTTACTTCCTGCTCCCGGCCGTGATGGACGGCTGGGCTCTTTATCTGGGACGCGCAGGTGTGAGCTTGATCCTCTTCTGGCTCTGTCTCTCGCTCGCAGTTCAACTTCGTGGGGAAGCTCCTGGGGCCGCGGGGAAACTCCTTGAAGAGGCTACAGGAAGACACCCTCACCAAGATGTCCATCCTGGGGAAAGGCTCCATGAGGGACAAGGAGAAGGTAACACCCTCGCACACCATTTCAATTCCCGCGCCGCTCGAATGCAGCGGAGAGCCCCTGGCCGGGAAGCTCCGCTGGGACTCCATGTTTGTAGTTTTTCAGGGGTCCATCTGGATGATGGTGTTATTCCGGACTCCACTTTTTCCCGCGCGGATGCAAATAATTGATAATCGCGAAGTCATTACCTCGCGCCGCCTTTTCTGATGCAGGTCTTCTGACCACCATTTTAATTTTTAATTTTCTTTTTAGAAGTTTATTTCAACAAAGACAGTGTGCAGAAAACGTGAATGCTAAAAAGAAGAGTTGCTCTGCACCAGTTAGCGACAAGCTAGTTTACATCTGTAGTCCTTGGCCTTTAATAGCCTAAAAAAAAATTAATAAAACTTTACAATTATCCACAAGACATAAAACAATCCCATGATCAATAAAAAACGCCATATTAATCGTAACATGTTCCCTTCAGTCACATCAGCGACGAGGAAGTTACGACCTTATTTTCATTGTTATTATTTATATATATCTTAAAGCTTTATGATCCTCCTCATTCTTACACACCTTTACAATGCTGTATAATTCACACAAACAGGACTGCACGTCCCTGTGAAAGATGCTAAATGCTATGCTATGCGAGGGAGATTCCGAGAATAATGCTACCGTCGCTGAGCCAATCAGGAGACAGAACGCGGCTCACTGGTTAGAAGTACTTCTTTTGCCACAAAAAGAATGGAAATAATAAATATATAAAATGGATTTTTAGCGCATATTATTTTAAAAGCGATATAGAATTGAAAACGTTGAAAGAAAAACAGATTTTACATGAGACTCGATGAGGGAACCCCAAAAAATGGCTCAGAAAAGGGGCGGTTCCTCACGGAGCGCCGCCGCACGCTGATTGGCCGTTACATTCACAGGCTTTTCCCCGCGCTTCGGCGGTGCGTTCGCTGACCGGCCTGGTGGACGAAAAACCGGCCCCGGCCGAAACCGAACCAAACTAGCGGCGTGGGAAACAGCGCGACTGTTCACGCCGTGACGAGGTTTTCGTCTTGGGGCGCCGCCCGCGCCAGAAGTTCGTTTTTCTTTCCGTCCGTCATCACGATGCGTTCGCTGTCCGCTGGAAACGTTCGTCTCTCCTTAGAATCGATCGATTTACTGATATTCGCGAACGCAACGATGGAATCGGACGTGGATCCAGACGAGGGAACGGTCCGACGGCGATGAAGGGGGTGCCCCCACCCCCCAACCCCCCCACGTACCCCCACCCCCCTCCACCCCCCCGCCCTCGTTAACGGCGTGATGAACTCATCCGTTGTGGTCTCGGGGGGGCCCCTTCGCCTCCTGTAATTTCCCTGCTAGAGAAAATCTCATTTTCTTTGTTTTACTTTTGATGAGTCTTATTAAATAGTGAGGAAGCCCCTGGGCTGTTTGAGCCCACCCCAACACACACACACACACACACACACACATACACTCAGCTGTCCTCTACAAGGCCCATTAAAACCTGCCTCGGCCCTCTTGTTGCGTACTTGCTCAGTCGTGACACGGCTCGCCCGGCCGCCGCTGTTAGCATTAATCAACAGGTAAAGAGCGGATGATGCCTTCCTGCAGAGGAGCGGCGGGAGCTTCTCGGGGAAGCAGCACTTCCTGCTTCCTGTGGATGGTTGCCATAGCAACAAGAGTAATAATAATAAAAATAACAGCAATAATGATGAATAAATAAATATATGCATGTTATGATGATAATAAATAAATGCATATTATATACCATGATAGCAATAGTAATAATTAATAAGTAAATGCATACAATGATAATGATAATCATAAAAAATAATGATACATGAATAAATAAATGCATGTCATATACAATAATAATAATAAATAACTGCATGTTATATACATAGAAGGTTTATGGCTGTAGTGAGAGAAGATATGAAGGTAGTTGGCACGAGAGAGGAGGATCCAGAGAATGGGGTTGGATGGAGAAGGTTGATTATCTTTGGCGACTCCAGGAGGGAAGACATGAAGAGTAATAATAACAATACATAAATAAATAAATGCATGTTATATACTATGATAATAAGTAAATAAATGAATAAATATTATGCAATATAATAATCATAAATACATACATTAATATAGAATGGAAATAGTAAAAAATAATGACAATAAAAAATAAATAATTGCATATTATACACAATTATTATAATAATAATAGTAATAATAAAATACATATATGCATATTATATATGATGATGATGATAATGAATAAATGCGCTGGAATGGGTGGAGAAAAGATTCAGGGGTTCTTTGTGATAGAAGAACATCATCTAGAATGAAAGGAAAGGTTTACAAAACAGTGGTGAGACCAGAGATGCTGTATGGTTTGGAGACAGTGACACTGAACAAAAGACAGGAGGCAGAGCTGGAGGTAGCAGAGATGAAGATGTTGAGGTTCTCTTTAGGAGTGACCAGGATGGAGAGGATCGGGAATGAGTCCATCAGAGGGACAGCTCATGTTAGATGTTTTGGAGAGAAGGTCAGAGAAGCCAGACTGAGATGGTTGGGTCATGGACAGAGGAGGGATAGGGACTATATTGGTAGACGGATGCTGGAATTGGAGATGCCAGGCAGGAGGTCTAGAGGAAGATCGAAGAGAAGGTTTATGGATGTAGTGAGAGAAGATATGAAGGTAGTTGGTGTGAGAGAGGAGGATCCAGAGAAGAGGGTTGGATGGAGGAGGTTGAGTCACTGTGGCCCCTGAAGGGAAAAACCCAAAGGAAAAGAAGAAGATATTATATACAATCATAATGATAATGATAAATACATGCATATTCTATACAATGATAATAATAATCATCAATCAATCAATAAATATGAATGAATAAATGAAATGCGTATTATATACAATGATTATAATAAATAGATAAATATTATAAGCAATAATAAAAAATATATACTTATTATATATAATGATAATCATAAAAAATAATGATAATAATAAATAAATAATTGCATATTATATACCATGATAATAATAATAATAGTTATAATAATAGTAAATACATGCATATTATATACAATGGTAATATTAGTAATAATACTTATCATAATAATAATAATAATGATATCAATAATAATAATGAAAAACTAAATAAATGCATATTATACTGATCATCCCTCAGTCAATATCATCGGAGATTCATTTTCTGATGTGATTTCAGCGTTTTTTTTAGATTTTTATCGATGTTTCAAAGATTTCCGGCAGACGAACCCCCTGCCTGCACCTTTCCAGGGGTCGCTGCCCTGCTCAGCGCTCGCAACCCTTTCCTGGGTAGTTTGAGTCCGAACACGAGCTGATTTCGATAACAAATAACCTGGAACGTCTCATTCATAGCGAAGGTTTCCTTCTCTGGTGATTTCAGTTATTTCCCGCGGAGAAGATCCCCGAACCGATGCTAGACGTAGCATCCCGCGCGGCTGTTATTGGTAAAATATTGAACCGTTGATCGGAAGTGCCTCCTCCGTATGGACTCCCCGCCTCACAACGCCGCCGCCTCTTTCCAGGCTTTCCAATGATCCAGATAAAGCCGAATAAAAAAAACCAGGAAGGGAACGCGAGGAAGATGTTGCGGTCCGATAGGAGGCTCAGACACCGCGGGCCGCCGAGCCGCCGCTCAGCCTCTTATCGCCGCCGTCTGAAAAGCCGCAACGGCTATAATACGCCATGCAAATGACGCCGGCGCCGTTCCAGATCCAGATCTCAGATACCCGCCGCCCCCGGGAGGGGATACATTACACCGGAGACAGTCGCCATGGAAACGCCCATCGCGGATAACGCAGTTTGTCGTGGGTTCGGCTTTCCCAAGACGTCCGGATTTTCAAAATAAAAGTCCGTCATCGTGTTGGAAAACTCATTTCAACCCTTTTTATTTCTAAAAATGAGCCTCTCTTCTTTCTAAATCCACGGCTTCCTGCAAAGCTTTTTCTCAGTTTTTATTTATTTTTTAGACAACTTTTGAGACAATGTTTCATCCGTCGCCCCCGACGACGGGGGGATTTTAATATCACGAAACGTCATTTCCGGACTACTGAGCGCACCTGAATATGTGCCGCGGCGGCTTAAAATAACGGTATGGCTGTCTTGGTCTTCCCCCTGCGCACTGAAACCATCAAACTCGTCTTCTTCAGTGTCGGAACGACTTCGTCACGCACTTCCTCCGTCTCTCTTAGCGCCACGAAGCTTGCTAGCTCCCCCCAAAAAATCCATAAACTAGCCGCATCGTGGTTTGAGTGTTCAAAGCGGGTGAAAAAAAGTCGTGGCTTCTCGTCCGGGAATGATGGTATTTTTAAAACTCTCCGTCCATCCATCCATCTTTTTTCCGCTGATCCGAAGTGAGGTGTTGGAGGGCAGCAGCCCAGACTTCCCTCTCCACAGCCACAGAGTCCAGCTCTTCTGGAGGGACCCCAAGGTGCTCCCATGGTCTCTCCAGCGTGTCCCGGCTCTTCCCCGTGGCCTCCTGACCAGATGGACATGCCTGGAATAGTTCCCTCTGGAGGCGTCCAGGAGGCTCCCTGACCAGAAGCCCGAGCCGCCTCATCTGACTCCTGTCCATGAGGAGGAGCAGCGGCTCTTCTCCGATCTCCTCCAGGATGGCCCAACTCCTCACCTTCTCTCTAAGGGAGAGTCCGGCCGCCCTGCGGAGAAAACTCATTTGGGCCGCTTGTGTCCATCTGGTTCTTTGGATCTCCACCCACAGCTGGTGAGCACAGGCGAGGGGAGGAACGGAGATCCACCGGTACATTGAGAGCTTCGCCTTTCTGGCTCAGCAACTTCTTCAGAGTCGGCGTCACCGAGCCGCCCGTCCATCCTTCTCTCGCCCGTGAACAAGACCCCGAGATACTTGAACTCCTCCGCTTGGGGCAGGACCTCCTCCCCGACCCGGAGTGGGTGCTCCACCACGGTCTCGGCTTCGGAGGCGCCGATCCTCGTCCCCGGCCGCCAAGCCGGAGATCGGCGATACGTAGCATTCTGTCGGCCTCATGACGCCGACAGAACCGCATCATCTGCAAAGAAGCGGAGCCTGGACGGAACCAAACCAGATCCCCTGGACGCCCCGGCTGAAATTCTGTCCATGAAAGTTCTGACCTGAACGGGTTCCAGAGGGCAGCCCTGGCCGAGTCCAACTCTCACCGGGAACGGGGTCCGACATGCGACCTTTTTTCTTTATTTTTGAAATAAAGCCGCGCAAAAAACAAACAAACAAAAAGAACCGCCACGGCCCACACCTCCGTTTGGTTCCTGCGAGCCAGAGAAAATCCCGGCGCCCAGATTTATGGAGTGAATTAACATGTCATTAACATACCGCCGGCGCCCCTAAAAGAAGGTTATTTATAATTAGATGACATCAGAAGCGCTGCAGAGACGCGGAGCGGGAAAGGAAGTGCCGCCATTGCAGCCCCGGAGAAGAACCTCCTCTTATTTTGCTTTTTTCGAGAGGCAGGAGGAGAAAGTGGGACAGCAAAACCTGTTGTTTGCTTTGCGCGATGCACTGTGTGTGTGTGTGTGTGTGTGTGTGTGTGTGTGTGTGTGTGTGTGTGTGTGTGTGTGTGTGTGTGTGTTCGTCTGTTTCCCGCCCTCAAGCGCCGCACGCTCCTCTGCCTCTCC
>CAAKHD010012222.1:8480-24893 GCA_901007705.1 Fistularia tabacaria
CGGACCCCTGGTCTCTCGCCCGGCCCTCTCCCGGCCCGAGGCCCCGGGGCCCCCGCAGCCCCCCGTCCCCCCGCCCCCCCCCGCCCACAAGGCACTGACCTCAGATACCTCGGCCCCGCGCAGGTCCCCCTCGGAGCTTCCGGACGCCGGCCGGCAGTCGGTGGAGAGCCTCATCCAGGAGCTCCTGGAACAGGCGCCGGGAGACCACCAGCTCCCGGGCGACTCCAACGGCCAAGGCATCAGCATCGAGGCCTTCACCCAGGAGCTGAGGGAGCTGGAGGAGCGGGTGAAGGAGCGAAGCAGGGCGGACCACCAGCAGGAGACCTCCGCCAGGGATACCGGGAGCTTGGAGCGGCAGGAGGAGCAGCTGCCCACCGCACTCGAAGGGAAGGGGACAGACACCAAGACGGACTGTCCTGGAGAGAGCGTCTGCAGCCCTGCTCGGCCCGGGAACCAGCCTACATCTCAGCCCTACACAGGTGAGAGCCACCTCTGACAAGAAGCCCCGCCTCATCCGTGCGCACGGTGTTCGTCACGCAGAGGAGCTCCTTCAGAAAACCTTCTAATCAGACCTTTTGTGACGGGAAGAACGTCCGCTGTTCAGTTTGAGTAAAGCTCAGTGTCAGTCAGCAGGGCCAGCTGCCACTGCAGTCCACTGATGGTCCATGTTCCTCTGACCAGCAGATGGAGCTCCTGTGGCACCACAGTTTGAACACGACATCCTGAAGGACCTGTAAGCTCGGGTTCTAACCTGCTCCTCCCCCCACAGGTCCGCTGATGATGGTTCTGTTATCCAAGCTGGAGAACATGCTCCAGAACTCTCTGTATGTGAACATCCTGCTGACGGGCATCGTGGCCCAGCTGGCCTGCTACCCCCAGCCCCTCCTGCGCTCCTTCCTGCTCAACACCAACATGGTCTTCCAGCCCAGCGTCAAGTCTCTCATCCAGGTACTGTCCCTCTGCCTGTGGAGCTTCCGCTCCATCACGTTTCCTCCGTCATTGGTTCTCTGCCCGTCCCGTCCCAGTTCCGCCCGCTGACCGTTTCCTTGCAGGTTCTGGGTTCTGTCAAGAACCGCATCGAGGCGTTTGCGGCCTCCCACGAGGAGTTCCCCTCCATGCTGAGGAAAGCCCAGCAGTACCTGGTGGCCCGAGGCAAAGTGGACTGGAGCGACTCGGCATCCGCCGTACCCCCGCTGCGACGCTCGGACTCACTAGGTGAGAGGAGGACACTGTTCTGCTTCTGTCAGGGGTTCCAAGCCAGGGAGGCGTCAGTGGGCTGTTCCCTCCCGGTCCACAGCATTTACTGGCTCAGGGGAGGTCCTCAGGGAACCATCTGAGGTCCCCCTTAGTTCTGAAAATGGAAATTAGAGTTGACCTTTTAGTTCCTGGAGCAGGTGGAGGTTCTTGGTTGTGTTTGTTCCTGTCCAGAAGCTCACCCTGTCCCTGTCTGCCATCCTCTCCCTCCCCAGTGAAGAGCCGTAAACCATCTCTTGGGGACCTGATCCTTCGCCACACCAACAGTCCCACCCGGGCCCGGAGTGCCGCCCAGATGGCTCTGGCCCACGTGAGGGTCGGTGGCCAGTCGCTGCACAGCGCCCTGTTCCGGGGAGGTGGAGGGGGCGGGGCTTCTGGTCTGGAGAAGCAGGCAGAGGCGCTACGTGTGAAGAATGCCGTCTACTGCGCCGTCATCTTCTGCGAGTTTCTGAAGGAGCTGGCCGCCCTGGCCCAGGAGCACGCCGTGGCAGTGCCCTTCTCCCAGAACCAGGATGCCGAGGAATAGCCCTCCTGTTCTCCAAGAGGACCACCAGGGGCCCGGCTGGAGCTCCTGGGCCCCCCCACCAGACTTGAACTGGAAGGCCTCCTGGTCATATCATGTGTTCTGTTTATCTCTGTAGATCTAGAGATTTGGGATCCTGTACAGAGGAGAAGGGAGGAACGTGCACTTGTGGCCCTTCCGCCTCCACAAAGACAGACTGTCTGCTGCAGGGGGGGTTCAGGTCCTGGCCCTCTGTGGGACAAACCGCTGCCGCGCTCACAGGTGCATCTCATGTCTTTTTGTATGCGGTGTCAGAAGGTCAGAGTTGACTGAAAAGGGAAGTGACATCACCAGCGCTCGTCCTCCACGCCCTTTTGAAGGCTTCAGTTCCTGCACTCGTCACCGTTGATGTCCAGGCTGAACTTCCGCACGGCCGGTAGGAGGGCTTCATTTGAAAGGGTGAGGCCTGGGGGGCCATCTCCTGCCGCTTCCTCTCCAAGCCCTCGATCTGGAGGGGATGGAACCTTGTCTGTCGCCATGTTTGTCGTCCAGATCTTGTTCCTCGCCCTTCAGGTTCTTCCCCCTCCAAAGTTCTTATGGGGATGATAGGGCCTTCAGGTGCTGCTAGTTGAAACCCCCGTTGAGTCCAGCCCATCCGGTCCCAGGTAGACCCAGGTAGACTCAAGTAGACTCAAGTAGAACCAGGTCCCAGGTGGAGCCAGGTCCCAGATAGACCCCGGTAGACTAAAGTCCCAGGTGGTCCGAGGTAGAGCCAGGTCCCAGGGGGTTTAATGCCCATATCAGTGTCAGGAGCTTCTTGCCAAGTAGAAGAAAAGTCCCCCTCCCCTTCACCTGGAGCAGGTCCCAGTAAGGTGCCCCCCTGTGGGAGCCCCTCCCCCCGAGCTCTCTTCGATGGACTTCTATAGAGGCCAGTCTGAAGATGTTCTGCATGACGGTTAGGATGAAGATAAGTTTCCTTTGGTCCGGCAGACTGTCGCACTCAGTTGACGGCGGTTGCCCCCAACAACGGTTGCCCCTAACGACATCAGCCAGTCCACCAGGTTGACCCCCACCCCCACCTCATTGTCCGTCGTAGTTGTGAGACAATCGGACGGAACCAGAAGTTCCAGCTTTCATCAAAGATCAGGCCAGAGCAGTAACTTCACACACACACACACACACGGCCGGTGACATCACAGTGCCAAAAGCCAGTCAGATGTTCCTCCAGGGGCGTCTGACTGAATTTGAGTCCACCTAATATTTGTGATGTCACAAACCCAGCTGGAAGCTCCGCCCCCTGGGATGGGACGGGAGGGTTAACTCTTGAATGGCCAAGTTATCTTCTGGGAGGACCAGAGCGAAGCAGGGATAGGTTGTAATAACCATGGATTCAAAGGGAAGTCCAGGTGTTCATCCTGGCCTTCAGGAGAACATCCTTTGGAGGGCATTGAGGAGTTGGATTCATGTTCATCCCAGGCAGACCCACTGGTTGCCACCTCCAGGAGGTGAAGAGGGATCCCGCCTTGGAAAATCCTCTTTTTAAATTCTTTTAAAGTTCTTTTTAAACCAAACATCTCAGTTCCTTTCGTGTCCACCAGGGGAGGAAAGCCTCCAGCCAGGCTGGCTTGAACACACACACACACACACACATACAGCCCAAAGTTCAGCTTCAGAGAGCTTCACTGTTCTGCTGGACGGGTCCAGAACCTGGTTCCTCGTGATTCCTGCTGGGCTTTTCTCCTCCAGCCATCAGTCCACCTCACTTAGTGCCATGTTTGATTCTTCAAGTCTGTGTGTGTGTGTGTGTGTGTGTGTGATCTATGCAACTGGCTGGTGGCCCCTGGGACAGTGGGCTGGACGGACGAGTGTGTGTGGAGCAGTGAGGAGGACCAGTGTCACCATGAATGTGGTCACAGATATTTTTCTATTCTTTGGAGTCAGTGGAGGAGGAGGAGGAGAAGGTGGAGAGGAGAACATGAAAGGGAACCTTTCTATTAATTTATAAAGTCTGCCTCGCAACACCTGCCTTGTCCTGGTGTCCTTCATTCCTTCTGAGCCCAGACCCGGAGTGCACACACACACACACACACACACACGTGGTCTGGAGATTCAGCCTGCGGTCACAAGGTACGACGAGTCAATGAAGTTCTGTTGTGTGGAATTGGACTGGAGAACCGTGGTACTGTAGCACTGACAACCTGCCCTCAATGCTTTGAGCCCTTCCAAGATGTCCTGAACTGGTCCTAGATCTTCTGTATCCATCCTGGGCATTTATAACCACCCTAGATGTTCTAGTTCTGCTCTCGATATTCAATACCGAGATGTTCTAAAGCCCCCAAAACGTTCCAAACCCACCCCAGTTGTAGATTTTCTCCATACATCCTGGACATTTCAAACCCACTCTAGATGTTCTGAGCCCATCCTGGATAGTCAAATTCCTACATGCTCCAAACCCACCCTAGATGTAAATGTTCTAAACCGTCCCTAGAAGTAGACATCCAAAACCCAGTCTAGATGCACATGTTCCAAACCCAATCTAGAAGTAGATGTTCTCCACCTGTCCTGCAGTCTTCACTTCCTCATCACATGTCGCATCTGGGTGGACTTGGAAACAGGATCTCCGTTGGGTGAGGACAGAGCTGGAGGAGACCTGCAGTCCGTGGTGGTGTCTTCTGCGTCGTGGTGATCGCCCCCGCGGGCCCTCAGTAATTATTCAGGAGTGTAGTGTTCCAGCAGTGGATGGAGGGGAAACCCGAGTCCTTTGTCTCCTAGCAACCTCCTGGAGGTCTGGAAACAGAAGGAGGCCAGAGGAGACGGAGGAGGACGGCGGGTCGGCTGCAGGTGAGAAGATGATGATTCTGTTGTTTCTTCCCAGTGGAAACGGGTCGTTTTCAGAGGTTCTAGTGGCTCGTTTGACGTCCGGACAGGAAGGGCTGGAAGTTCAACCTCACTCCTCATCCATAGTGGACCTCCGGAGACACCGGACACCCGCTGTCAGCCGAACCGCAGCTCTGCGTTGCCATGGAGAACCAACCAGGAGTGTGGAATCATCAGCAATCCGTGAAGGAGAGAAGGTTCACAGCAGAAGCACAGGACCGAGGGAGAAGCAGAGGCTCACGGCAGACCACCTTCACAGTCCCCGGTCCAAGCAGACGCCTCCCCAGAGGAACCTGCCAGAGGTCCTACAAGTCCCTGACCAGCTCTCTGTGGCTCGATGTCAGGCAATGGAGATGTCTGGAAGTGAGTGCACGCCTTTGCCAGCGAGATGTTCCAACATCCCCCGATCCGTCTGGGATCTTTCCATTCGGCCCTGAAGGAACCAGGAGAGGACGTTCAGTCCTTCGGTCCTGAGGGGTGAAACGTGCTGCCCAGCACCAGCTCCACCTTCTCCTCATCACTTCACCGGGACGTCTTCCTTCATTCCACTGTGGAATCTCACCGAGGGCAAGTCCAGCCGAGAAGGAGGCACATGTAAACCAGCAGGGGGTGCCAAAACACAAGAACCTTCCGGTGAGCTGTCCCAGCATGCATCGGGATGGTCCCTCACCGGCCGGGCGGGAGGAAGGTGTCCAACGTTGGTGCAGGAGGTGGAAGTCCAAACAAGCCTGACCTCACTCGTATTAGTAGTAGTAGTAGTAGTAGTAGTAGTAGTAGTGGTACTGGTAGTAGCAGTAGTATTGCCTGTGTTCAAATATACTTGCCTTCATCTGTGGACTGTCTCCGGAGCTGAGCTGAGGAGGAAACAGCTGCAGGTGGAGGTGTTGCCTTCATCACCTCTTAATGGGTTTGTCCTCTTTCCCCAGACAGCGTAAAGATCCATCCCTCATCATCCGTCCATCCATCCATCCATCCATCTGTCCATCATGATTGTGGGTAGCGGTCGCAGCTCCCCTGTCCCCGCCCCCGACCTCCACTCAGAGGCTGCTTCCTGTCCTCCATGTTGGACGGTTCAGGCCCAGCGCCGCCTCTCTCAGGCGGAGGCCGAGCTCCGCCTCCTGCAGGAGCGCCAGGCTGCCGACACAGAGAAAACCAAGCAGGGCGTGGAGCGGGCCGTTCTCGGAGCGCGCAGGGAGGAGCGCCGCCTGCTGGAGAGGGTGGAGCAGGACCATCGGGACACTCAGCGGCGCCTGGAGCAGGTCCAGAGGGACAATATGGCTGCGGCTCGAGTTGGCCGGTCCCTGCTAGAACAAAGACTTCGTCAAGTCGCTCTCCTTCAGCAGCGGATCCGAAACGTGGGTCAACAGTCGGCCGCGGACCAAGATGGATTCAGGCAGAACCAGGTGATGAAGGAGGTGGCGGAGTTCCTGCAACCCTGGGAGATCTCTGTGTCCCTGAAGAAAGTCAGCTTCAAGCCCAGTCCTCAGCCACACGCCGTAGTTTTCGGTGAGATCCATATCCAGGACCACATGCTGCTCCTACAGGCGGGGGGATGTGGACCTCAGGGGCAGGTCTGTGCCCTCCACTCGCAGGAGATACAATCCGAGGACACCAGCCGGCAGAAATCTGCAATGGCAGGCAGTCCACCGAACCAGGATTGGACCTCAGCCACGGCCAGGGTGGTCAGGAAGATAAACCTTTCCACCTGGTGTGATCCGGGACCGGAGGAGGAACCAGCTGTGGCACCAAAGATCCGTCACTGGCCTCCAACTTCGGAAATCAGGGGCTGTCACTCGCCCCGGCACGAGGAGACAGAGGCTTCCCCCCTGCACCCACATGGAGAAGACCTCTTTCTCGTTGTCCCTGAGTTCCAGGAATCAAAAAGCTGTGAGGGCAAGCAGCGGGTGAGCAGAGAAGCCCATGGCTCCCCCAGAAACAAGAGGAGGCCACCTCCTGCCGCGTCTCGTCGGAATCCCTCCCCGTCACCCGAGCGACGACAGAGGGGTCCTAAAGTGAGCCGCGGCTGGAGTTTGGACCGGAAGGCTGGAGATACCAGAAAAAAGACGCGCGATTCCAACGGGAGACTTCTGAGGTGCAGCAGCAGGTTGCTAACATCTCCTGGGTCCAGCCGCAAGGAACCTTTGACCAGCCAGAGCTGCCTTGACCTCACCTTCAGGGGGCGCCCCCACTCTTGCCTCAGCCAGTCTTCTGATGAGCAATCTCTGGGGACCATGGGAGACTCTGTGCGAGCGCCATCTCCCGCTGACAGCCTGGACTCCAGCTACACCTTCATCATCAGTCCAACTCATGACTCCAGCCCCAACAGAGCTCCCCGCAGCTACAGCTGCAGCCTCTCCAAGTCTGCCCGGGATTTGACCCACAAGAACCACCCCCTGATCAGCACCTGGTCCAGTGAGCCCCGAGGAGCTTGGAGGCTCAGGAGCAGCACCTTCAGCGCCAACTCGAGCTCAAGAGCAACGTCTCCTCCTCCCAGCAGGGGGCCGAGAGCCTCAGACAGGCAGACCTCACACCCTTATTATCAAGTTCACAACACCGTGCACTTGCAGGAGCAGCAGATTTCAGAGTCCTCAGAACCACCTCCAGCCACGAGGCCTTCGCCCCTGTCCGTCGCCGATGGATGCTCTGAAGGTCCTGAGGGAGTCAAGGGGGAGTCGGGGGAGCGAGTCCTGCTGATTCTGGAGGAGGAGGAGAACCTGGACTCCTCAGTGACCAGAGGAGTAAGTCTGATCCGGCAGTTCGGAAAGCAGGGTTCGGGGCGGGCCGATCTCACCCTGCCGAGCGGGATCCACTGCTCGGCCCAGGGCCAGCTCTTCATCGTGGACTGCGGGAACGCTCGGCTGCAGGTGGGTCATGTGACCATCGTGTGACCTCCCCAGTTTGAAGTTGTGCTGCTGTGATAACTGCTCTGTTTCCTCTGGATCAGGTGACCGACCCCCTCGGGAACGTCCTCCGGCAAGTGACCCCACCCAACTCGGAGGGTTCTGCCCGGCGCTGCCGGAACTACTTCGACGTCGCCGTCAACTCCAAGGGTCTGCTGGCGCTGAGCTGTGCGGCGGAGCGAGCCCTGCTGGTCTTCAACCGGCACGGGCGCCTGCTCCAGACCTTCGGGGGGTCCGGGTCCGGCTCCGCAAAAGACCAGCTGGAGGCCCCCAGGGGGGTGACGGTGACCCGGCTGGACGAGTTCTTGGTGGCCGACATCCGCAGAGGTACGCTCGTCGCACTGAAGCTGGACCAGAAGACGGGCTCGCGCTCGGAGCGCACGGTGGTGACCGGGTTCCACCGGCCCTACCTGGTGGCGGCGTGCCTGAGCTCGGGCATGATGGCCGTGTCCGAGAGGGGCAGCGAGACGGGCCGGGTGCCCTGCATCAAAGTGCTGGACCCGGGCTGGACCACGGTCCGAATCCTGGGAGTGTGCTCCGGTATGGGGCCGGTCCTGGAGTGTCCCTGGGGCATCTGCGTGGACCAGGACGGGGACGTGCTGGTGGCGGACTGGGGTCGGACCCACAGGGTGGTGCTGTACCCCACCCAGGGGGTCGGCCGGGCCCTGGTGACCGGAGGTCTGAGTAGCCCCAGGGGCCTGAGCCTGCTGCCCGGGGGCCTCTTGGCCGTGTCTGACAGCATGAACCACTGCATCAAGATCTTCCGCTACAAGTCCACACAGAACCAGAACCACCATCTCTAGACTCCACTCCCACCCCCAGGACCACCCCTGTTCTGCTGAAGCACCTCATTAATCTGGATGTACCTTCTTTGAGGAACCACCCAGGCGGAGGCCAGCGTGTCTCTACAACCTCCAGAGGGTTCCTGCAGCCCGGCAACGTTGTGATGTTCCACCACAATCTGAGACGGGAACGCAGAGCGACATCAAGGCTCAACTCCGGACTGAGGTGGTTCAGGTGTTTGTGGTTATTGTATCTGTGTTTGTCCTGCTGTTCATTGATTGGTTGTTATTCAGTCATGTGAAGGAGGTGAGTTATTTTCTGGATGCTGATTGGCTGTCTGGCAGTTTCCAGTAGTTCTAGAAATGTTTGATGAGGGGGGTGAGGGTCAGGGCTGCAGACCGTCCAAAAGTCGTTCTCTCATGTTTCTGGAAGTCCAACTTGACAGAAGCTGCAGGAGGGTGAAGACCTTCTGAGACAAAGTTCTGAGAATAAAGATGGGATTGTGTGAAGGTTTGACTCCCGGGCTTTAAATCTCCAAGCTGAGACGGTTTCTGATTGGCCGGTCATGGTCAAGATCCAGATGGAGCTTCTAAGGGATTTTTCTTTCACTCTTCTTGCAGACACTTTGAGTCCGACCTGGGGTGTTCCTGGAAATGTTCCTTTGCAAACGTCGGAGAACGTTGGAGCTCCGCCTCCTTCCAGACAAAACACCGACAGGACCTTCCTTTAGTTTTTGTGTTCTTGCTCTTGGAGAACCCCTTGTAGTCCCGAAGACGGTTTGAATGATTAGAAGAGTAGCGAGGAGCCGCGGGCAGATGTTCTCCGAGTAGAACCTCCTTCCCCGTTCTCCATCGACAGAACATCTTTCCCTGTTGGCTATAAGCGGAACCTCTTTATTCCTGTTCTCTGTCAGTAGAACCTTGTTTCTTCTTCTCTGTCATTTGAACGTCTCCCTGTTCGGTGACCTCCATCTGCTCTGCGGGGTTGAACTTCCTGTTTCCGGTTCTTGATCCAGGATCTGGTTCCTTCATTGTTCTCCCTTCCTCTCCAGCTGCCCGTGGCTCCTCAGGCTCTTCACTTCAGGGCCCCCCCTCATGGAGGAGGTTAGGACGCCTTGAAGCACCTACACACACACTTTACTGGTTTCCATGGTGATGGGGCTGGATGCTGCAACTCGCCCACAGGGAGGTGGGTGTCAACGTTCTGCTGTCAAATCGGCAGCAATGTGGGAGCAGCTGAAGCGGAGAACCGAGAGTCCAGAAGAAAAGATGTTTGACAGCCGACGCCTTCTGCTGCTGTGAAAACTCCAACCAGAACCTGGAGTTAGCAGAGGCTGCTTTCTACCCTGAAACTACAGCTCCGGACGGCTCAGGGACACGAAGGAAGACCCCATGGAGTCCAGAAGGTCTGCATCCAGAAAGGTTCTGCGGCCTGCGGGTGGAAGGACAGAACGGGAGCTTTGGCCCTCAGAACAAACTGGAAAACATCTAAAAGCTTTTATTGACACCCAGAAGAACAGATCTTTGCTTCCATGTGCAGGAACACAAACCCTTCTGAGAACATTGACAAATCATACAGAACATCAGACAAGCGGGAGGGAACTGGCTCCCTGTGACTGCTGAGCACCAGGGGGCGCTCCTGCACCGCCGACCTGGTCCTGGACCACGAGGACCTGCGCCAACACCATTTCCACAGACCTTCTCGAGTGAACCAAGCAACCAGAGAGGAAGGTAGTGAACCCATCCTGCACCTTATACAACCTGAAAACGTGAAGAAGCCGATCCGGCCTGACGTTCCTTCCCGTTCCCTCACAGACACTGACGTTCCTTCTTGTTCCCTCACAGACACTGACGTTCCTTCCCGTTCCCTCACAGACACTGACGTTCCTTCCCGTTCCCTCACAGACTCTGACGTTCCTTCTTGTTCCCTCGCAAACACTGACTTTCCTTCGCAGACACTGACGCTCCTTCTTGTTCCTTTGCAATCACTGACGTTCCATCTTGTTCCCTCGCAGACACTGACGTTCTTTCCCTTTCCCTCACAGACATGGACAGTTACAACCTTAAAGTTCTGGTCGGAAACCCTGCGCCGGGTTCCACTTTGGTTCTTAGCTTTTCTGCAGGCAGGTGTTGGTTCTCCGAGAGGAACGTGAACATCCCTTTAAATCAAAGCCCTTTGGATCCAAGTGCCCGCTGGAGCACCAAAGCTTATTAGAAGACAGAAAAATCAAATCAGGATTAGGTTCTACCCAAAGCCGAAGGTTCCCTGCAGTTCAGAGGGATGTTAGACCCGGTTCTCCAACCCCAGGGGCCCGTTAATCCAAATGGACTCGTCCTGGACCAGGTTGGAGCAACCTAGTCAACTTTGAAAGGTCCAGATATTGTATCCACCTCCCGGTGTTTTCTATCGTCATTGGTTCTCACACGGAGACCTCTTTGATCGAAGGGCTTCAGCAAGAGCTTCCTCTCCTCATCACAACGGGGTCTCCCTCTTGTAGAAGGCCACACAGGTGGGCCCCTCGAACTGCAGCTTGATGGCCTGTTTCAGGTTCAGCTGGGGGTCCGAGGTTTTGGTGATGTCCCCAGGCCCAGGTAAGGCATCAAAGGGGTGTGGGGTAGGGCTGAAGCAGGGGCCTAACGGGAGCTTCTGCTGGAGCTGAGACGGGCTCTGTAGCTTGTAGGGGTACCCCATGGGGGGGCGGCCTTTGGGCTCAGCTCCTTCAGGGGGGCCGTCCTGCCCGGGCACGATCCCGAGGGACACCATTACCGAGTTCCACTTTCCTCCTGAGCAAGGAGAACGTTCTGGGTTTCCGGTCTCCTGAGGTTCTTGTCCACAGGAAGAGCCTTTCTGCGGCACGTCCACGTTATGGACCATGGCGGTGACGCTGCAAGCCGAGGCTGGGGGGCTTCCCCTGAGGGGCCTCGGGATGCTTCCCTGGCGGTCTTCGGTGCGGGAGCTCCCTGGCGGGGGCAGGGTGGAGGGACGGCTCCGACTGCGAGGCAGTGAGTGCTGCTGGATCTGCTGGATGAAGCTAAGGCTGTCGGCTGGCACCGTCTGCACGGTGGCCAGCGAGTGGCAGGTGGACGAGGTCTGGGAGCTCTGCGCAGAGTGGAACCGTTCGGCGGTGGAGCCGGGAGAAGATAAGGAAGAAGAGGAGGTCGTGGCTGTGACTTCACCTCCGTTGCTCCCGGAGAGGACGTCCCGGGGTCTCGCCGAGCAGAAAGGCGTGGAGCGAGGAAGCGGACCTGGCTGAGCCTTGGCTCCGAAGGTCTCCAGGAGTCTGACGATGTTGAAGTGCCCGTGTTTGCCCGCCACCTTCATGGGACTGCGGCCATATTTGTCCACATGGTCAGGGTTGGCGTGTCCTTGCAGGAGCATTTCGACGATTTCACCGTGACCCTCCTGCGCAGCAATGCTCAGAGCGGTTGCCCCCTGGTGACAGGCCAGGTCCAAACCCACTCCGCTGGTGGCAAGTAAACGCCGTCCCACGTCCGCGTTTCCTGTCCAGGCCACTGAATGCAGTGGGGGACGCCCTTCTGCGTCCTGTGCATTGGGGTTGGCCCCGTGCTTTAAGAGTAAGTCCATCATCTCCACACTTCCCTGCCAGGAGGCCACATGCAGGGCTGTCCGCCCCTCCGAGTCTCTGGACTCTAACGGACACCCGCCCTTGTCTATGAGTAGGGCAGCCATCTCATGCCGACCTTCCAAGACCAGGAGGTACAGCAGAGGTCGCCCTTCTGCATCCCGGACGTCGGTATCGGCTCCTCGCCTCATGAGCAGCTCTGCGACATCAGCGTGGCCCTCCAGGAGAGCGGCGCTAAGGGCAGCGTGTCCGTCATAAGCCCGGTGGTCAATGGGAGAACGTCTGTCCAGAAGCAGCCTCACCGTGCTCAAGTGACCCTCCTGGGCCGCCAGGATTAGAGGGGTGCGTCCTTCAATGTCCATCTCGCCCACGCGGGCCATAATGCCTCGCTCCGTCAAGGCGGCACAAATGGCCCTGTGGCCCTCGCAGGCTGCGGCGTGGAGGGGGGTCCAGCCGAGGTCGTCCTTGTGGTTCTCGTCGAGGCCTCGGTCCAGGAGAGTGCGTACGACCTCGTCGCCGCCCCTGGAGGCCGCTAGGCAGAGAGCCGTCCTGCCCTCGCCGTCGATGGCATCCACCGCCGCCCCCCAAAACAGCAGCCGCGCCACCGTCCTCATGTGTCCCATTGCAGCAGCAGCCAGCAGGGGCGTGATGGCCGCAGCGGCAGGAATGCCGCCGGCGGGACCGGGCGTCTCATCCACATCAGCGCCAGCTTCGAGCAGGAGTTCGACGATGTCCTCGTGGCCCTCATAGGCTGCGAGAAGAAGCGGTGTCATCCCGTCGTTGTCGTGGTGTGCCGGATCGGCTCCTCGCTCCAGCAGCAGAGAGGCGACCTCGCCGTACCCTTGGACCCGTGCTTCCGTGGGAAGACAGATGGCGGCGACCGACAGAGCAGTGCGTCCGTCTCCGTCGGCCAGGTCCACGTCCGCATTGTGGTCCAGAAGAATTTCGACGGCCTCGTGGTGGCCCATGTAGGCGGCGGCGATCAGCGGCGTGCGACCCTGACTGTCGGCCTTGTCGACCCGCGCCCCGTACTCCAGCAGGGTCACAACTATTTCCTCGTGGCCCCCCCACGCTGCGGCTCTCAGGGCAGTCCTTCCTTCTCCGTCACATCCGTCCACATCTGCCCCGGCGTCCAGAAGGAGCCTGACGGCCTCGCTGTGTCCCCCCCAGGCTGCAGAGCGCAGTGCCGTCCAGCCTTCATTGTCCACTTGCTCCATCATCTGTCCGGCCGTTTCCGGCCCCCGGCCCTTGGCCCAGTCCAGGAGCTCCTCCAGCACGGCCACGTGACCTTGCCGAGAGGCCAAGGTCAGTGGCGTCTGACCCTGGCTGTCGCTGGCCAGTGGGTCAAATCCGTCCGACAGCAGAAGCCTGACTACATCTGCGGAACCTTCCACGGCTGCGTTGGTGAGAAGGGTCTGGTTTTCTGCAGAGCCAAAGTTCTTCAGAAATGTCCCGCTGTTGAGCGGCTGATTGACCGACTTCTTTTCAAATCTGTCCTCCTCACCGAGGCGGTGTCCTCCAAACCTCGGGTCCAAACCGGACAGGCAGGCTCCAGGCACCAGCCCGCCCATCTCCAACAACTCTTGGACCTTCCGACCAACCGGAACGGACAGCTCCGTTAGCGAGGCCGCGAGGGCGGCGCTGCAGTCGGCAGTCAGAGCAGGAACCCCGGACCACAGCATCCACAGTGCCAGTAAGGAAGGCTTGTCTCCGTGACGACCGGAGCGGACCAGGTGAGCGGCGACCTGGCAGATGTCCTCCGCGTCCAGATGCGGTCCCTGCAGGGTGAGGCACATAGCCAGTGCGACGTGACCCTGGGCTCTGCTGCACAGGAACCTCCGGGTGCAGTACTTGACATCCGTCAGCCACTCAGCAAAGCTGGCGTGGAAGAGCAACTTGGTGCCCGCGGGCCCTTCGACCAGCAGCGGGGAGAGGGTCCGCAGCGTGCTCTGGAAGTCCTGGACGCTCAGGGAGGTGTCTGCGGTCCAGACCGCCGTGAAGAGCTGCTGGGGGCTGAGGGGTCTGGGCGCGGCCAGGAGGACATTGAGGAGAGGCCGGACACGGAGGAAGAGCCTCCGCGGGAACAGTCTCTGGCAGAGCCAAAGGTAGAGGCCGTTCAGGGTCCCGGGGATGTCCCGGATCTCCCGCAGACCCACCAGGGCGCCGGCCACGCCATCCAGCACCCGCTCCAGGAACAGGAAGCAGCCGCCGCTCTTGATGTGCAGCAGGTTCAGCATGTCGGCCGTGTCGGGGGTCAGCTGGCGGCGCAGCGCCGCCTCCTGGTCCAGCCGGCACAGGATGTACCGCTGCACGTCACGGACCGCGGCGGCTTTGCGGAGGTCATCCAGGCACAGGCGCCGGAAACCTGCACAGAAGAAGGAGTAGGAGAAGGTTTCACTTCTGCTCCTGGACTCTGAGCAGCAGAACCGCCACGGTCCACCAACAACTCCACAGGAACCTTCTACCAGTGGAGCAGTAACCAGGGTTACACAGGTAACACACACACACACACTGATCAGATGTTCCTCCACCGAAGTGCCTCCATTAGTCATTTGTGAGTTCAAAAGAAGCCCAAAGTATCTGGAGCTGAGGTGGCTCAGGAACCTTCTCGGGTTCTGCTGTTCGCTGGTTCTCCGGCGGACACCTGAGTGTGTGTGTGTGTGTGTGTGTGGGGGGGGGGGTTGAGAACGAGAACCGGAGACCGGGCTCCTGAGGCTCTGCCGCGAAGAACATTTTCGTCTCTGAACCTGTGAAGGAACCTTTCTGTGAACCTGTGAAGGGTTCTACTCCACCTACCGGGGAACATCCCGCTGATGGCCCTGCTGTGGCGGCGGGCGGAGCAGACCAGCAGCAGCCAGCGGGGCAGAAGCTCCTGATGGGCCGCCAGGAGCTCGGCGATGGAGCCGCTCCCTTCACCCGAGCCCGAGCCGACGTCCAGGCCGTCCACCAGCAGCATCAGAGGCCCGGCCGGAGGAGGGAGGTCCAGCAGGGGCCCCAGCACCGCCCTGGTGGAGGCAGAAGAACGGGAGGTGAGAGGGTTCTCTCTGCAAGAACCTGCAGGACCTTCGGTCGCACACAAGAGGCCAACTATCACACCTCCGTCCCACCAAGCTCCAGCTTGCGCTGATCCTTGGACACGAGCAGGACGGAGGTGGAGCTTCAAGTGCCTCCTTCTAAATGAACAGGAGCTCCAACTGAGGAGGACGTGTTCCTCAACACCTTCCCTTCATCTCCCACTGTCTGGAAGCTCTGACTGGGAGGAACCTCAGTCAAGTGGTGACTCGTGACCAACAAAACACGTCCTGCAACATCCTCTTCACACGCACACACACACACACGCACACACACACACACACACACACACACACACACACACACACGCGCACACACACACACACACACATCCCCACACACACACACACCAGCCTCTAAACACACACACACACACACATTCCTCCAGTGGGCCGGCTGCATTCCTCTCAGCCCAGTTTGATTCAAACCTCATGAGGAGCCTGAGCTTGAATTCCATTGAAACTCTGGATTGACTCGAGTTTAACTCGGGTTTGACTCAGGTCTAATTCTGCTCTCACTCTGGTTTAACTTGGGTTTAACTCCAGATTGACCTGGGTTTAACTCGGGTTTAACTCCAGATTGACCTGGGTTTAACTCGGGTTTAACTCCAGATTGACCTGGGTTTAACTCGGGTTTAACTCCAGATTGACCTGGGTTTAACTCGGGTTTAACTCCAGATTGACTTGGGTTTAACTCGGGTTTAACTCCAGATTGACCTGGGTTTAACTCGGGTTTAACTCCAGATTGACCTGGGTTTAACTCGGGTTTAACTCCAGATTGACCTGGGTTTAACTCGGGTTTAACTCGGGTCTAACTCCGGTTTATCTCCGGTTTGACTCGGGCTTAAGTCAGCTTTGAGTTGGGCTTGACCGTTTGACGTCAGCGGAGCTTCTTCTCCCAGAAGCGGCGGACGTCCTTCGGAGGGGGTGAGTTTGAGTTCCCGGCCGGCGGGTCGAGGTCAGATGCAGGTCAGCTGCAGGAAGCAGACACCTGAAGGTCCACCTGGCTCCAGCTCTGCTACTGATCTACTGATTACAGTGGAAATCACGGGTTTCTCCTCAAAGCAACACCTGCAGAAGCTGCTGGAGACAAACGGTGACTCACCTGAGTCACGCCCTGGGTGTGTGTGTGTGTGTGTGTGTGTGTGTGTGTGTGTGTGAGAGTTTGTTGGTATATATGTGTGTGTGATTGTGTGTGTGTGTGTAAGTTTGTTGGTATATGTGTGTGTGTGTCTGTCTGTGTGTGTATGTGTGTTTTTGTGTGTGTGTGTGTGTGAGTGTGTGGGTATATGTGTGTGTGTGTGTGTGTGTGTGTGTGTGTGTGAGTGTGTGTGTGTGTGTGTGTGGGTGTGGGGTGATGTGTAGGGGAAATGAGGCAAGAGTACGGGAGTATGTTGTATAAAATAGAATGTATGTGAACATCAGCACATCAAGATAACCTAA
>CAAKHD010012223.1:7320-29341 GCA_901007705.1 Fistularia tabacaria
CAACAAACAAAAAAAAAAAAAAAAACACCCAAATACCCCCCCCCACACCACACCCGAGGGGCGGGGAGAGGGGAGGGGGGGGCGGGGGGTCGCACCTGTAATTTGGGGTCACGGCACCAGTGACCCCTGACACTATGGATTTTCTTCCCTTGCCGCTCGGATCGGCGGCCGTCCTTATCTTCATCCTACGGTTCCCTGCTTCTCCTCCAGCAGCTCCCACTCAGTCCTCCCTCCTGCCTTTCCTTCTTCTGCATTGCCAACTTCTGCTTCTTTCCCAACATCTAATCTGCCTCTGGGGGTCTCTTTGTCAGGAAGCACCTCCGGGCGCCGTTACCGGGTCGCTGACGGTTCCACGGCCGCCGCCGCCGCCAGCGAAGGCGACGGGTGTGTTTGCTAGGAGTGTGAGCCAGCAGAGGGAGGAGAAAGAGGCTTCAATGCGGCTTCTGGTCACTGAGAGACGAGCTCCTGGTGTGCAGAGGAGGGTGAGAGACCTCCTCTTGCTGTCCGAATCTCCTCCCGGCAGAACTTCTCACACTCTCATCAGTTACAGCGGCCCCTCACTAACCACGGGAGGTACCTTCTAAAAATAAGCCGCAAACAGCAAAATCTGCGAAAGCTTTATTTTATACAATGATTATAAATGTTTAAGGGTTGAAAACCCCTCATGACACACTTGAGACACTTTTCTTAGACAGGAATGAACATTGTGTCACATCCTTGTTGAAACTTCTTGCTGCTGTCGTCCTTATGTTGTTTTCCTCCTCCTTTATGGAACCAACTGTAGATTCATTCCTTCCATCATGGAATAACTTCTACCTTCCTTTAGCATGTCCACAAGTCCAACTGTTTGTGCGATGTTAGCATCTTTCTCTGCCTTTGTGGGTGCAGAAGGTTTCGTGGACATTGTGGGTTTTGTCGGGGAGAAAACTTGCAAACATGCAGCACTTCAGTCACACTGCCAGCGATGGAAGATAGATGTACATTTGTCAAGCTGAAGGCATTCTGTGCTGTACAAGAGACACGCTACGGAGGAGATGGATGGACAACGGTCTACAGTCCCTTAGCCAATCAGGACGCAGAAAACAATGCGCTGCCAAAAAAAAAAAAAAGCATGCAAAATTGCACGAAACAAAACAGAAAACTGCGAGGCAGCAAAAGCTGAAGCGTGTTCTAGCGAGGGACGAGTGTACAGGACAAAAAAATACACTTGTGACTTATTTAGTCCTTCTTTTTTTCCCTGATTACACTTTATACTTTTACACTTCAGAGTTTATTTTATTGGACTTAAATATTTACTTTTACTCTTAGCTTGTCACCGTCTCACTGCTGCTCAACAGTTTCCCAACTATGGGATCATTAAAGTGCATCTCATCATCTCATTGATTGATTGATTGATTGATTGATTGATCATTTTATTGTGGTCATCACATCAACAAAGATACATTTCAAATAATGTCATAAAATAAGTTGCAACCAAAAAGGGAAACGGGAGAAGCGGTGCTTATTTTAGCCTATCCTAGCTTTTAAGCTTCCCATGCATTTACCACATTCAACATCAATAAAAGAAAAAAGTTTTCATATTCTTTAAATATTTCATACTTAAGATGAGTTTTAAATAATAACAAAGAAGAACCTTTACTCCGAACGTTCATTTAATTAGTTCCATAATTCAACCCCAGCTTGATTTCACAAAACATTCAAAAAGAAATGCACCTCTGAGATCAGAAGCGTTTTCTCTGCGTCTGAAGAAGCAGGAAATGCAGTTTGGGGTTTTGTTCCCAAACTGCATTCTTGTTGTTTAGTTCTATTACGTGCGACAGAAAGAATCTGTAGCATTTTAACTTTTTTTGTCCTTTTTGTCCAGAATCCAGACATGTTTTCCCTCCGTTCCCCCAGATCTGTCAATATGTCATTCATTCATTCATTCTCAGAATCACTCCTGCAGTCTGGGTTGTGTGTATGTGTGTGTGTGTGTGGGGGGGGGTCTATCTCAGCCCTCATTGGCCGAGAGGCGGGGTTCCCTCTGGACCAATCACAGGGACACATGTATAGACGTCCAGCCAGTCGCCCTCTCATTCACGAATCAGAGTCTCCGCTGAAGCTCCTGCATGTGTTTGGACTGTGGGAGGAACCCTGAGGAACCCTGAGGAACCCTGAGGCTCCACACAGAAGGGCCTCCTCATTCCAAAAACTTGTAGAAGCCGAAAAATGTGTCGCAGTTTCATGCCGATCGTATTTTGACCCTCAGAATTCCAGAAGGTTGCCATCATAATCCTAACTAATAGATAACTAGTGTCTTTCCCCCTCGTCGTCAGCTGTGAGTAAACACCACACACACACACACACACACACACACACACACACGCGCAGCCGAGGTTCTACGGTGTCCTCTCCACTTTCCCCGCCAGTGATAAGATGTCCACACAATTGAGAGCGAAAGCTAATCCTCCCCCCCCCGAAGGCTGGGAGCAGACAGCGAGCAGGGCGAGGCCGGCGGGGAGTGAAAGCGGAGGAGGCCAGGTGGGCCGGGGCTCCGACCCGCAGGTAAATAATTGATGCCGAGCGCTTTCATTTTTTAATCTGTAAATGAGAAGGGCTAATGCGGCGGGGCGGCGGCCCGACACTCGATCCCCCGGCCCATTAACGGAACAACATGGCGGATAAAGATCTGGGCTCTGGCGCCGCTCCATCGGGGGAAGTGGCTCGCTGTCGCGGGCGGCCTCGCGTTACGTCTTAACCTGCCGTTAAATACAGCAACGGCAAGGAGACCGAGCGAGCAGGAGGCCGTCTTCTGTTTGGCCGCAGAGGCCGGACGGGGAGGTCCAGGAGGCGGAGGCGACTCCGCGTGAAGATGCCGATGTTTCGACAGTGTTCTCCATGCATAGCAGATCGAGGAGAAGTTGGCGCTGCAGTTCACGCGCCGGGCCAGTAGATGGCGCTGTGATCGACCAAGCACCGCCTGTCTCGGCGGCGTCGTCGTTTTGGTCGACCCACACGCGACTGGCCGTCCACCGCTTTGGCGTTCACGCCCGTCTTCTGAGCTCCGTCTCCATGGAGACATTTTCAAAGGTCAGATTTTGGCGTTTTCACGGAGCTCGTCTTCACCTTTATCAAATCTGACCTTTAATTACCGCTCGGACTAATATATTCAAGCCTTCCGCGCATTTGCAGGACCTTATGTTGAAGTTCTGAGCTTCGCCGGGTTTCTCTGAGCCAAACTCGGGGCTACAAGTCCAGCCTCCGTGCGGCACCATCCTAGGACGACTGCCCCCGAGCTCGAGAAGGAGCCTTCTGCCCCGGTCGCTCCCCAGCCGCCCGGGTCGCGGCTCCTCATTCCTGCTGATCGCTGCAAAAAAAGGGACTTATCGATCCGCCACTTTGCGTCAAAGGACTCCTTCCATGACGAAACCGCCGTCATGGAAAAAGCAATGGAGTTGTATTAATTGGCTGGCGTCTCCTCCTCTGATCCCCGGCGTCTGGTGACAGGTGGGCCTGCAGCCGGGCTTCAGAAGGCCCGCCTGGCTGATCGGCAGCCGGCAGCCTTTCCCGTCCGCCGAGCCAGTCGCTTCTTCATAGCAATACGCGCCCGCCACTTTCGTCAGTCGGAGGCGGCTGCAGCACAGAAGCTCCGCAAGGGCGGTTTCTAAACCAGACCGTCTGTCTTTTTTTTGATGAAGACGGATATTTCAGATGTTTGGACAACGTCAAAGAGAAGTGGAAGAAGGCTCAGAGGGCTTCCCGCCCGGCGTAGACTTCAAGGAAAATCAGGATTTGGGTGTTTTCTGGAGTTTTGGGGGGCCGAACCCTCCAATCAGAAGGTTATCAGTTGGATCCCCGGCACCTCCCGTCTGCAGGTCCAGGTGTCCTCACATCCAAAATGTGACTGAATGACGGTTTGAAACGAAATAAATCTGCACACCAAAAGTGCTCCAACAAAGAAGATCGTTTATTATACAGAAAGAACGGAATATATATATATATAGATAGATAGATTTTTTATTTTTTTTTGCACGGCGTTTCAAACAGAAATGTTGTAACTCAGATGCTTGATAAGCTTAAAAGAACATTTGAGTTTGAAACGCCATGCAAAAAAAAAAAAAAAAAAAATTCTGTTCTTTTTATAAACAGAATTATCTTTTTTTTGGAGCACTTTCGGTGCACGGATTATTTTTTTTTTTGTTGTTTCAAATCGTCATTTTGTGAATCGGTGAAAACCATCCAGGGTGAAGCGCTTTGAAACCCAAACATATCTGTGCTCCTGTCGTCTGAGCGACCGGAAAAAAAAAAAGAAAACGGGGGGGGTATGACTTTATCTCGAGCCTCAGGCTGTCAGCAGAACATCCCCAAACAGATGAGGGAGGCTCACAACCTCCTGCTGGTTCTCCCACACACACACTCACACACACACACAGAGAAACACTCGCCAACATTTCCAAGGCTAAGTGACCTGAGTGCTGTGAGCTTTGAATGACATAAGTGCCTGCGCAGCCTTGGGTTCTGCAGCCGACCTGAACACACTCATATGCGGCGTCTGATGGCGATGCGGGTCGCCTCGGCGACCATCCGTCAGAGCTCCCGCGCAACGTCTCACCTCTCGGCGGGCTTCGGTGGGCCTCTATTAGGACAGTGAGTGATGCCCGCGGAGGGGGAGGTGACCTCGGATCCGCCGCGTACCGTCGCGCCATTGGCCGCCCTCGCCGGGGGGACTCTTCTCGCCGCCGGGCGGGCCGCGGCTTGACGGATGCTCCGGGGCCGAGGCGAGATGCGCTACAGAGTCAGCCGTTTCGGTCCTGTGATCTAATATGTTGCCCATCATGCATCCCGCCACGCTAATGAAAAGGCAAGGTCTCATCGCTCACGGGCCGCCCCGGGAAATGGAATTTTAACCCCCGTCCTCGCGCCGGATGGAGCTCCTCGGGCGCACGCGCGGCCGTGAATGACGGACGATTATTGGAAAATACGACGGAGCCGCGGCGGATAAATATGAAATCAGGGGAGGATCTCCACGCCTGTTAAAGCGTCTCCTCGTCCGATGCCGGCCGGCCTCCGAAGGAAGATCCGCGCCCTCCTCATTATTACTTTCCGCCCAGCCGGCGGCTCGGGGAGCTCGTCCCAGCATCGCTCTAGACCCGGGGTCTGATGCAGCCCCCTGTCTTCTTCTTCTTCTCCTCTGGGCTTCTCCCTTCAGGGTCTCCACAGCCAATCCACCTTCTCCATCTCAGCCTGTTCTCCGGATCCTCCTCTCTTCATGTCCTCTCTCACTACCTCCATACATCTTCTCTCTGGTCTTCATCTAGACCTCCGATTCCAGTATCTTCACTCTCCCTCCTCTGTCCATGACCCAACCATCTCTGACCTTCTCTCCAAAACATCTACCATGTCATTCCTGATCCTCTCCATCCTGGTCACTCCCAAAGAGAACCTCCACATCTTCATGTCTGCCACCTCCAGCTCTGCCTCCTGTCTTGTCCATCATCTCTGCTCTCACCACTGTCTTGCACCCTGGTGTGACTCCCTGTGGCGCTTGAAAATGATTAACGGGTATTTGATGAAAAAAGCGTTTCATTGTAGTTGGTTCATTTTCAAAGTGTCCTTTTAAATTTGAAGATGATCGTGCAAACATGGCACCTTCTTCTTCTTCTTCATAGCGAAGAAGAAGACGCCGGCGAACAGCCGTGCTATGCGGACGCCGTGCGTTGAGGTCCAGCAGCGGAAGTCACATTCACCAAGAATGAGCAACATTTGAATTGCCTACGATTTTAGAATAATACTTTATTGATCCCATGGGGGGAAATTCATGTGTTGCAGTAACAGTTGAGCTGCTGCAACAGGCTGCCGTCTTCCAGCGCCGGCTCATGTTGCATTTTGCATGTATTCATATTTTTTCATTGTTCAGTGAAACAGACCTTTTGTCTGCACGTGCCAACGAGCGGAGAGAGGACGGCGTTTTCGCTTTGCTGCCGGCGGATCATTGAAGTCCGGCTTGTTGGTTTCCACAAATACAAGAAGGCCTCAAACAGACGTTGAGAGTTTGGCTCGAAAGTCACCTTCAACCCAACCTCTTCTCTTCGCAGTTCAAAGTGTTTGGCTGCATGCAGGAATGTCATTTTCTCTGCAGTCGTTCATCGATTTAAAATAATGCAACACATATTTTGTTTCTAAATAGCACAAAGGCAAAAAAACCAGCGTTATGTGTCGTGTTTGTTATTTGAAATGTCCAGGGAGGTGTGGCTCCCGCTGTTTCTTTACGTGGGGAAACGTCTCCAAACGGCTCTTTGAGTGGTAAAGGTCGCCGACCCCTGTTCCCGACGGAGAGGGACGGACCGGTTGGGAAGGGACCTTCAGGCCCTGAAAAGACCTCTTCCTTTCAGGCTGCTTCTGGAAGGAAAAGGAAGGCATTCGAGAAGGTCCTCGGCTGAAGGTGGTGTGAATGAAAACGGCGTAGACTGGGTTCCAGCTCCGCGAGAAGAGACGGGAGAGCAGAATCTCATCTAATTATAGCTGAGATTATCTAAGTCTGACTCGTGGAGGTGGAACGGCTCAGGTGTACTTAGGAGTCTGACGGCACTCTGGAGAAAATACAGATGTTTTGTTCAGAGCTGTGAGATGTGAATATAAATAGGGATGCCTGACAATGTAAAAATAGAAAATAGAAATAAAGTGTAGGCGGCACGTTGGCGCAGTGGTCGGAGCTTCCTCCTCCCAGCCAGAAGGTCCCCGGTTGGATTCCCACAGAGAGCCTTCCTGTGTGGATCTCCACGTTCTCAGGGTTCTCCGGAGGTTCTTTGGAGCCCAGAAATTGTCCAGACGTGAGAATGAGAGGCCTAATGGTTGAAGGTCTGTCTGGACTTCTTGGCCAAATCTTCTTGTCGCGACAACTGGACTTGAATGTCCGTACTTGGAGACGCTCTAGCCCTCGTCCTGGAGGCTTCCTCACTTCTGAGGGAAGAAATTGAAGAAGATTTCAACAAGAATTCACGCTGACCTGAGAACCTCCTCAGACGTCTCCATATGACATGAATGAGAGGGTGAGTGGCTGTATGTCAGACCAACAACATGCAGGAGGTCCATTGGAGATCCTGAGTAGTCCAGATGTGCACCATGTGGCCAAAAGTATCTGCTCGCCTGCCTTGACGGGCAGATGAACTTCAGTGACATCCATTCCTCATCCAGAGGCTTTAATATGACGTGGATCCACCCTTTGCAGCTGGAACATCTTCAGCTCTTCTGGGACGAATGTCCACCAGCTTCGCCAGTGTCTTCATGGGAATGCTGGATGTCAGCGAAGTTCATCCATCAGTCGAGGCCGGTTGAGGCAATACTTTTGTCCATAGATCGACCATTCACCTTCTCATACCAATGAGCAGGTGAATGAATGAACAATTGAAAAAAAGCAGATATGAGATTGAGACGGAACCTTCAGGTGACTATTGTGAGTCAAATAATCATTCTACTGAGGAACGTGGGCGTACAGTTGGAGGAGTGGAACGATGGAGCAGGTGGAAAGCAGGCAGTTCAACAAAGGCCACCTTCTTTTATTGTTTGTTTTTTCATGTCAGACATCACATTGGGTGAAAACGCTGCGACCGGCCTTGTGATTCCCAGCCGTCCGTGAGTGTCCGTAACAACGGAGCTCCGCCCACGGCGGGTACCTGCGCTCGCTCGCTCTGAACGAGCCACTCAACATCCCCGGACTCCGGCGCCGCAGCGGTGAATCAAAATGAAAGCCTGCTTTTTGAAAAAAAAGAAACAGTCTTTGGTCTTCGGCAGAAACTCAATGTCACCCTGTCGGGTTCAGACGGCGCTCGGCGCCTGCAAATCAACCCAAGCTATTCACCCGGCAGCCTCGCTGCTCAACACCCCGAGGTTCTTCTCCGCCCTCGCCGAGCGGGAGCACGGCGTCTGAAGCTCCGCTCGGCTCCCGGCGGGGACCGTCCGCCGCTTTCCCTTCCGCCTGAACGACGGCGAGGAGACGAAAGCATCCAAGGCGTAGTTACACCTACCGTCACGGCGTTAGGAGACGGCAGACGGCTACGGAAGATCAGGAGTGAAGTGAGGTCAATCTGGAGGTGTTCTTGTCAACAGCCAACGTCCCGTCTGTGTGTCTATCTTCTCCCCAGGGCTTCTTCCGCCGGAGCATCCAGAAGAACATGGTGTACACGTGTCACCGGGACAAGAACTGCATCATCAACAAGGTGACGAGGAACCGCTGTCAGTACTGCCGCCTGCAGAAGTGCTTCACCGTGGGGATGTCCAAAGAGTGTGAGTTCCCTCGTTTGTTCACGAGCGTGTCGGAGGCGGGGCTTGATGGAACCCCCATCCGGGTTTGGGGGATCAGCGCCGTTTTCCAAAAGGTTGACTTTCCCTTTGCGGGTCTGGGGACGGTCGGCGTGAGGACATTCAATTCCAGGAGCTGATCTGAGGTGGAATTCACCGAATTTGGCATCCGAGTGAATAGAACAAGTTTTTGTGAAATCATGTAATCGGAGCGCCTTGGATCTTCCGCCAACGAATCCACTGCGAGCCAGAGCGTCGGCCTTTTTCTCTCCGCCAAGCTTTTGTTTTTGATGTCTCGTCTTCTCCCCGCCTTCCCCGCCTCCGACCTGAAACGGGACATTTATTTCCAGGCTCTTCATCCCGCGGATCTCCTCTCATCACGAGGAGACGGCGCTTCCCCGGAGTGAACTCTTGACTCTGGTTGTTGCTGCTCGGTAAAAGTGAATTATGAGGAGTTGCCATGACGGGTTTGGGGGGAGAAAAGAAGTTGTCGGCCGTTAAAGTTGTTTATTGGTATCATCCAGCGTTCTATCTGCCAGACGGCCGGCCGGCTGATCCCGACTGATCTCTGCGAAGGCTGGTATCGTCCGTGTTTGATGCGCCGTCGGTGATGGCCGGCGTCGTCCGACCGGCGGCCGGCCGGAGCTCGGAGACTCCTGCTCGGGGAAAGTGTTTGGGCTTCCTTCGGTTTTGGATCCACGTCCGGGCTTCCCGGGCCAGATCTTGCACGTCCGCCGTCGGGTTCCCGCTGCGTTTGTCCGAATCGACCCTTAAAGATCAAGTCCGTCAAGTCCGCCGTCTTGGTTCCTGATGTGTTTCCCGCCCTTTTTTCTCAACTCAGCAAACCCGAACCCCTGGCCGTGACCACGCTCTGCACGTCACAGGCTGAGAAAGAGTCCGCATCTTGGTTCGGGTTCTCCTCCCGTTCAGGGGGAAACGCGATGCTTCATTTCTCAACGTAGGTCTGCTCGACGTTGTGTTCTCAAAGCCTTTTGGTTCGGTTGGTCTCCAGTGAGGTCGTGACTCTTTCCCCTTTCCTTCACATGTAATCAAGATTTACAGTCTTTAAATTCACGACCCATTTGCGATGCCTTTAACCCTCCGGTCCCGCCGTTTCCATTTCCTCCAAGCTGCAACACCTTCCTCACATTCCAGACGTTCGCTGAGTCCAGCGGTGAAGTGGTGAAGGTTCACCGCGGGTGCAGCCTGTCGGCCAGATGTCAGGGGAACATCTGGACCAGCAACGCTGGCATGTGGGGGAAATTCAGCCGCCCTCCTTGGGAAGCACAAAAGGATGGTTGTGTGTGTGTGTGTGTGTGTGTGTGTGTGTGTGTGTGTCCGTGTGAGCTGCATTTTAAATGCTAATAATGTTCTTCATTGTCATTTTAAAGTAGTTTTGAGTCAACTTTTCATCGACGGTTCTTTAAGAACGATATATTAGCGGTGGGACGGTCAAAGGATTAAAATGGGATTAATCAGGGGGCGGTTGTGGATTAATTTAGATTATCACAATCTATTGAATTCCCATTCATTGTTGATTGTGTTTTAATTTTGCGAGGGCAGGAAACAGAAGAAAAAAAAAACAATATTTATGTGTACAAATAAATATATATATGTGTGTGTGTGTGTGTGTGTGTGTGTGTGTGTGTGTGTGTGTGTGTGTAAGCACACATCCCTTGAACATGTGTTTTAATTCAAGTAAGAACAGATATGGCGTCCATATTGCGAATTAGATAAGAAAAACTCACCAATCCCAGTGTATTTTCCGACCCCCGCTTTCCTTTGTTGGACCAATCAGAGCGCAGCTTGAACGCGGTCATCTTCCATCCAGCTGCTGAGACGGACTCACCTCTTCACTCGTCCGAGGAGGCGTAGCGTCGGCTAACGTACGTTCGCCGCCGACGTGGTACTTTAGGCAGGAAGTGCCTCGGTGGCAGGGCAACAACGCGTTCTTCAAAGGCGGCCATCTTGGCGGAGGTCCGGGTCGGGCCAGCAGGAAGTGGGGGATTTTGAGTCACTGTGTTCACGCCGTTCGAACCTTAAATCATATTAGTCGCGCAAACCGGTTGATTCGGATCAAGGCATTCGTTTTGACAGCCCTGATTTTGAGTGCAATTCGTTTTTTATCGGCGGGTTGTTTTCGCCCAGAGAACAGGAAGTAAACTGTGTAAATGATGTTTGTTTTAAATATTTGTTTGCTGCCAAATCTTAATTTTAGGCAAGATGGGTTGATTTTCTTTTCCCGAGTTAATTCTAACCGGGACAAACACGCCGTGCATCGTTCAAATCATCATCTGAGGATAATTAACCCCATGATTATCGACGATTTGCAATTAATATCCATACGTATCAGATGCTCCTTTGCTCAAATTTTATTTGCACGCATGTGATTGAACATGAAATAGCAAAAAAAATACATAGATCCGTTCATACTGGTTCAACCTGCAACCCCCGCCCATGCTAACGCCGTCCCGCGGGGACCGTTAGCGTGACACGGAATTATCATTCTTCCCAAACGCCCACCTGCTCAGGGTTCTGGCGCTGCCATGTTAAGCAGTGCGGCACAACATGGGCCGCGGATAGATGGGCTTTATTTGCCGCTACATCTGCTGCTCGCCGGGACCCCGACGAGCCTGGCAACGTGCAGGTGGACGGGCAGAGCTCCCCGAAAAAAAGGTGGCCGTCCATTCAGGAGAGGACAAAGGAGAGAGGGTGGTCCCGCCTTCGGTCCGCCTTTAGCACCGGAGAGGAAAGGATTTTTAGCTGATTTTCAGTGACCGGAGCCTCTTTTTTGACGTCTCACATCCGAGGCCCGTTTATTCCGCAGGAGACAAAGCATCACAGCAGCTTCCTGGAAAACCCCTGGAATTCCACCTCCTTCCAGCTCCACCGAGGTGTCCCTGACCTGAAGCAGGACCTCCAATCGCAAAGGTCCGACGTATGAAAAGCTGCAGGTGTCTGCACGTACGCGCCCTATATCGAATCTTCTTCTTCAAAAGCGCCGTCAAACGGATCCGGATTCCGGTTCCACTCGGAGCTATTCTTGGACATGAGAAGAACATTGCAGGTTCCTCATGTCCAGAGGAGGAGAGTCAGCTACAAAACACACCTGCCAGGCCCCCGACAGCCTTTTATCCCAAGTAATAAAGACGACGGAACATCTAAAATGTCTGCAGAATCCCGGGATCGACGTCTGTGGATGTGACACTCGTCAGACAAACGATCCGGAAAAGCGGCCGGCGGCTGTCCTGCCTTCCACCAGCGTCCCGCCCTGTGAGAGGAAACATTCAGCAAAACCTTTGAACAAATCCACGCCGCTCTCTTTCACTCGGGCTGCAGAATCTGCGCCGCTCCCGACTGACGTGACGGCTAAAAAGCCAGGGATAAAAGTGGAAAGCCTAGAGGTGACTGTTTACCAGCGGCTCCGGGATGGACTCCCCGGCTCGGCTGCCGGCGAATGGCTTCCTCAGCGTTGAAACTCCGGGGCAGAAAGGAAAGCGACAAACTTCTTGTCGGGGTTAGAAGCTGGATTGAGCCCAGACGAGAACTTAGCTTGTTGCTTTTTCTTGAAACAACACATTTGGGGGGGTTTTTTCAGCAGTTTTCAGAACACGATGAAGACCCAGGACCTCAGAAGCCTGGCCCGTCAGAGGGCGCTGAAGATGTTGTCCTCCCAGCTGCTGCTTGCGCCCTCCCTCGCCTGGACCTGCGCGGTGGTCCTCGGGTTCCCCTTTTGCTCCGTTTTCGAGGGGTTCAGATCGCCATATCTCCCGGTGGCCTCCCGCCCGATGGAGCGTTGGGACGTACCCAGACGTACGGTCCTGCTCGCGCTGATTGGCGGGAGAGCGATTGCTCGTCGTCGCCCGGGGCAGCAGGGCGGGAGGACGAGGACTGCCAGAGCGCTGTCTTCCCAAGTAACATCTGGTAGCGCTTCAACCTCCGTGCGGAACGCAACCCCCTCGCCGCTTCGAAGGCCCCACACCGACGAGCGAGCAGACTGGGGGTTGTCCTGCTTTCTCCGTCCCATCCCCCTTCTCGCTGCTCGCCGTGAGAGAGGATTACCGGCAGCCTGGTTTCTCACAGCCCTCACGGTTGTCTCCTCTCCCGGAGGCAGAGGATCAATGACGGCAGCCGTTTGCTCTACATTAGCCCGCGGAGAAACGATCCTCCGTTACTGAGCACACGACGGAGCCGGTGAATTCCCACGTTGCTCGCAGATAAAGGTGCTATCCCATGGACGAAGAAGGAGGAACCTCTGGAGAACCTCTGTGTTTCCGCCTGAAGAAACCAGCAGCTAAATCAAATCTAATATTTAGTTTTTCGCGGCATGCCGGCGCAGTGGTTAGCGCGTGGGGTTCCTCAGGGTTCTCCGGGTTCCTCCCACAGTCCAGACACACGCAGGAGCTTCAGTGGAGGCCCGAGTTGGGCAGATGTTTGAAAGAGAGGGTGAATGTTTGGATGTGTCCATACGTGGCCGGTGAAGGGCTGTGAATCCATCTTCGCCGGCTGGAGGCTGGAGGTGATGAATGAATGAATGAATGTGTACATTTACAAATGCTGACCTTTCACTGTTATTTTTCAAACGTTCAGTTTTTGTGGCCCTGGAAATTCGTGCTGCGAAACTCCATTTTCTCATCGTCAGACGGTGAAATTAAATCGAAAATAAAGCCCACGCAGCCATAAAACAAAGAAAAAGCGAGGTGAAGTAGCATCCTGACTCAGATCTCCGGAAGGGACTCTTTGTGTTGAGCTATTGTAGCGTTGAGCCTCCTTGTTCTAATTCCATTCTACCTCCCTAACTTAAGGGATAAGTGATTATTCTGCCCGGATTATCTCTCTGACGGAAGCTCGACGTTTCTTTTGAAATGCGTCACGGTCGTGTGAAACGCAGGAACCAACCGCCGGGTCGAAATGCCTCTCAGAGGTTTCTGACCGGGCCTGGTCTTCACGGGTTCGATGTAGCGGGAGCTCCCTGCTTTTCACACTGCCGTCACCGCAGACGTATACATTTATATAGGTCACCCGATGTGGGTCGAAGCGGAGGCACTGATTAACGTCACCGCGCGCTGACAGGAAGCCGCAGGCGTGAGCGAGGCCCGTCGGCCCGTGGACGAGCTGAGACGTCAGCGCAGGAGGGGATCTGAACCCCAGCAGATGATTGGACCGGGCGGGGGGGCGGGGGGGGATTCAGCCGCGGCTGAACGAGGGAATATCGATGATCCGCAGCGCTGGGTCAGGGTCAGGAGTGACCGATGTGTCCCTGGGATTGGTCCAGGGTGAACCCGCCTCTCGCCCAATCATGGCTAAGATAGCCCCCCCCGCCCCCAGCCACCCTGATGACAGGATCAGCGGTTGAGAGGAGGAATGAACGGTTGTGGAAACGGTATTTGTTTCTGCGGTATCGCTGCATCATCCAGGTTGCATGTTGGTGTCGGAAGGGAAGGCTTGTTTTCTCCCACACAGTCGTAGAAATTATTTACATTATTTACAGGACACAGAATCAATATTTACAAGATTCCTCTTCTTTCTATTCGCCGCCCAATGCGGTGAAGAACGTCTCCGTCCGTCTTGGCTGCAGCTCCGTCACGACGGGACGCGATGGGAAGACGCCTCCGAACGAGTACCGGCCCCAAAACCCCGAAATGCCCGGGAATCATATTTCTTTCAAAGTCCGCGAGTCGCTCCGACGGCGGTTATTACAAGTCCCGGAATGAAAGAAACGCCTAACCGCTGCGTCTTGGCTTCGGACGACAACAACACCATGTCTTTGTCTTCTGGAGAAAGATGACAACGAATCCAAAGCACCTACAGCCCGGATTGAAATTCCTGAAATGCAATGAATTTACACCCGACCGGCAAAAACCAACAGTTTCCAAGCCAGCAGCTTCCTCCCTCCAGATGAGGGCTGAATGAGAGGCTGAATGTCTCTATTTGACGCTTGAATGAACCTCCCGTGACCCCGAGGGCCGGCGAAGCGGTGAAGATAGCGAGTGAACGGATGTCCACACGTTGTCAGTGAGTTGATGGATACAAAAGAGGAAAGATAACAGAAATGTATTTCCGTCAATTAGCACCTCATTTTCTCATGAGAAGGGACTTTAAATTGGATGTTCCTGAAAGCTAATAAATGAAGTGGTGGCTCTCCATCACTTCAGGACAGGACTCCACGTTCCACCTGCGCCTGGAGGACAAGGGCCATTCTTCTGAAGACAGCAATGTCCGTATTCTGTCCAGAGAAGACAGATGGTTGGAGGGAGGAGTCAAAAAACCATCCTCAGACACGACCTTTCACGAACCTATAATTAACATACCGAGATCAACACCAAGACGGAGCAGGACCTTCTGCAGCCTCCAGACACCCAGCAAAGATCCACCAGCAGAACTTCCACCTGAGCCTCAGCCCATGACATCCTTTGTTTAGCTTCACCTTTTCACATTCCAGTCCAGGAAGTCCCACAACAGCTGCTCTTTTGTCCCCAACCAACGACACCCGTGTTAGCATAGCATTAGAGCTAGTTTCTGCCCGTCAATTCTTACATTTGCATCATCACACCATCTCCTGGACCCGCCCACAACCCTGGCAGGCACATTCACCAACTCCCCACAGGTCAGTAGAAGAGAAGAAGCCTCTGGGATGAGAGGCTGAAACGTCTTCAAGAGAAGACATTCAAGTACAAGTACAAGTACAAGATTACGAGAAGAACAACATTCTGCTCTCTATTCTATTCTACTGCTGTTTTATTCATCCATCTTGTGTTGACACCAATAACCGAGAGGCGGCAGTTTGACATCCACGACCTCGGCTTTGTTTCCGCTTTGCTAACCAATCTGATCTTCAAACTCTGACCCGCCGCTGGTCAGGTCCTTCCTACTTTCTCCTGCGGTTGCCGTGGAGACAGCTGTCATCACAGGAAGTCCGACTGATGCCAATCAAACTGTGCAAGCGTGAGTCGAGTGCAGGTGAAGCTGTCACCGCCCCGATCCCCTGAGGGAACCCGTGTCACCGGATCTGCATATGTAGGGCCAATGTAGTGGAAGGGAATACTACTCAAAAGGATGCAGTAGTTTTGGTACTCAAGAACAGAAAACTCCACAAATATATTTGTGACCTTCTTCATACGGTTATACGTCCACTAATCCACCGGAGGAAACCCTGTTCGCTCAAGTATTGACCCGGTGGTTGGGGCTGGAGATGTTCACATATCCTGATCTTATTGGCTTTGTCAGTGAGGTTGCTTGTGTTTCCCATCTTGAATGTGGTTTCAAGCATGTCGTGTGAAGACCCAGAGTGTGGCTTGTCCGCCAGACCGGTGGAAGCAAAGGCGAGATAGGATCCTGTCGTCGGATCACGCTGATAAACCAAGTGAGGCCGATGTGGAGTCAGCGAACTCACCTTTTCTTAGCAGCTATAGAGAGCATATGACAGGGTGCCGCGAGAGGACGTCTGGAGTGGCAGAGAAGTATGATACAGTGGTGCAGGACATGTATGCTAGCTGTGAGACAGTGATGAGGTGTGACATCGGTGTGACAGAGGAGTTCAAGGTGGAGGTGGGACTTCATCGGCGGTCGCCTCTGAGACCCTCCATGGTTGCTGTGGTGATGGACAGGCTGACAGATGAGGTCATACAGGTATCCCCCGCGGGCTGTGAGGTTTGCAGATGACATTGTGATGTGCAGTGAGCAAGTGGAGGAACATCTAGAGGTGGAGGACGGGCTGCGGAGACCTCTGAAGGGAGTAGCCTGAAAGGAGAAGTACATCTGCAGCAACTATTTTTGAATTGTTAAGCAACATTGTGATCTGTAGTGAGAGCAGAGAACATGTGGAGGAACATCGAGAGAGGTGGAGGTGTGATCTGGAAAGGAGAGGAATGAAGACAGAATAGATGTGTGTGAATGAGAGGAACCCGGGTGGAACGCTGAGGCTACAGGGAGTGGAGATCAAGAAGGTGGAGGACTTTAAGTACTGAGGGTCAACAGTCCAGAGCAGTGGAGACGGTGGAGAAGAGGTGAAGAAACGGGTTCCAGCAGGTTGGAATGGATGGAGAAAAGTGTCAGGGGTTCTATGAGATAGAAGAATATGACAATGTTGAAAAGACAGGAGGCAGAGCTGGAGGTGGCAGAGATGAAGATGTGGAGGTTCTCTTCGGGAGTGACCAGGATGGAGGGGATCAAGAATGAGTCCATCATGGTAGATGTTTTGGAGAGAAGGTCAGAGATGGTTGGGTCATGGACAGAGGAGGGAGAGTGAAGATATTGGAATTGGAGGACTAGATGAAGACCAGAGAGAAGATGTATGGAGGTAGTGAGAGAGGACATGAAGAGAGGAGGATCCAGAGAACAGGCTGAGATGGAGAAGGTGGATTGGCTGTGGCGAAAGTGGAAAAGCCCAAAGGAGAAGAAGACGAATTTTAGCAACATAAAAACCAGCCGCTCTCGTAAACCTGCCAGGACGGTGGAGAACCTCAAATTAAGTCTTCAGCCTTTACCTTCGGAAATGACGTTTACTCCTCGTGAAACTTTATTCCCGCTTCGGCTAAATCGATGTCACGCCGTAAACCCTCTCAGGATCGGCGGCGTCCTTTGCTTTAACACTGAAGGATAGGTTGGACACACCCCAAATGCTCGTGCTCACCGTGGATCACTTAGGCACTCGTCTCCAAGTTCCTCTGGAGCTCCGGTGCACTTTTTCAAAATATGATAATGGTGGCGCGGTAAGTGCTGAGGCAAGCTTTCAGAGGCTTCAAGTGTGTTTTCTTCTCTTTAAGTAGGCCACTGTTTACAAAATCCCTCATAAATATTTATATATTTTCTCCAATTGTAGCGCTGCTTTAAAGGTTTGCAGCCCCGGCTCCACTGTGCGAATGTCAAGGGCTGTTTAATGTAAACTGGGGCAGAGGATGCGACTGTTGTGCTGTCAGCCGGAGACGGTCCCTTGGGTGTCTCGCTGCCGACAATAGGCCCGGCTCTCCGCCGCGGCGCCGCTCCTTATTATTTTAAGCAGCGCGCAACGCAGCTGATCAGAGGACGGAGGCGCTGGAACCATCGCGCTGCGTGTCGGCCAATAAAACCTGGATGATTCGCCGGAGTACCCCGCTGCGATCGACTTCAAAAGACTCGCGAGCCTAACGAAGGGCGGGGGTCTCTCGGGGTGCACTTTACGCAACCGCCTGAGCTCCCTTCTCCCGTCTTTTCCACTCACATTTTTTATTTCTTTGTTCTCCTTATTTACCTGCCCTTGGCGTTTCTCTGCATGTAAATTTAAAGGGGATATGGCTTGCCGTACGTCGGGGCCGCTGCGGGAGGCGCAAGAAGATCGAGGCTGATTAAAGCGAAAAAAAGTTGGTGATCTTTACGCCTCTTTCGATCATGACCCGGACCGTCTGTGTCTGAGCCAGAGGCACCAATGATCGGAAGGTTGGCGACTCAATTCCCCGATCCTCCTCTCTGCATGCCGAAGTGTACGAGCCGCTGAAGCTCACCAAGCTGCTCCCGACGGTCCAGTGTGAATGGGTGAATGTGAAGGTTGGAACCTCCAGGTGATGAAAGAGCGAGGTGAAGACCCTTAGAACAATGTTGGGGGTGTATCACTGAAGCGGTACGCCTCCGCGGGCATCATGTTTTCCAACTGTACCGCGTGACCAGCAAAGATCGACGCCTTCGGAAATAATTTCTTGAAATTCCGTTCAAACGTCCACGCGGGAACGAGCCTTCGATTCTGACGGTCAAAGTCAAGGTTGCGTCAAGGGGACAGGTCGTGCCTTTGACCTCGAGATGACAGCGTGTCCGGAACCGCTCAGGGGAATTCATTCGAATTGGGTTCCAATGACCAGATGAACTGATTGCTAAAACTTGCTTGACTTGTTGGAGTGGTATCTCATGAAAACCTGGAGGGAATTCAATCAAATTTAATTAAAATGTAGACAAAAAAGATGGACGGATCAGATTACGGCGGTCAACACGCCCGTAACAATGCGCTGCGGTACGATACATCGTTGGAATAAGTCCGGAGGGTCAATATGGCAATATTTTCTGCACTATTTTATGCGCTATCATTTTATTTATTCATCTTTTTTTTGTTTTTAAATGGAGCAGGTTTGTTGTTGTCTGCTGCAACATTTCTGACAGTGTTTGCTTCGCTATTGACTTTTCCAGGCAATAAAAGCGAGTCGGGGAAAACAAGCTGAGAAATGTATTCTATTATGAAAACAGATATTGAAAAAAAAAAGTTTTCCATTGCCGACAGTATTAGCAGCCAAAGGAGGTCATAGATCCCGATGTTTGTCGATACTTTTGAAATATATATCATTCGTACCACAGATTTTTTGATGTAGACTCTATGTTCTCTTTGTATTGCATTATCAAACCAATAAAAAGTGAACCCGGACACGGTGCGATAGATTCCTCGGTTTGGCTCGACCGGCCTGTTTTTGACCAAAGAGACGAACCCGTAGATCTATTGTTGTATTTCAAATGTGAATTTATTCCAACTTGCAAACCAAAGAAAATCAGGCTACTCAGACCTGCTTCGTTGTCTTCATTATTTTGTCGTTAATTCCATTAGAAACTGCGGGGTGTATCAATGAGCACTAGTGTAATCGCTAAAACGGTGGCGATCATTAGTCCGACTCCTGTTACAAATATTAACTGATAACAGCACAGACATGGAGACACTGCATTGAAAGTGAGCAGGAAGAAGTCTTTAGATTGCATAAGTGGGGGTTCCAGTGCATTTCCGTGCCCACAGTTTGCTCTCCAACAGCAAACCCCTCGCTCGGCTTTTCTCAGGGGACCAAAAAAGGACTTGGGATTAGCCTGAAACCCGTCTCGGATCCCTCGTCGCTATCCAAGCTGACAAAAGGTCTAACCTGAGCTCCCCTCAGGTGTCCCCTGGGGTCTTGGTCCAGCAACCCTGTGGAGGAACTCATTTGCGCTGCTTGTTCTGACACCTCGCCCTCCCTGTCACAAGCCAAAGTTCACGGCCATGGGTGAGAGCTGTGGCCGCTCGGCTCCTCCCCATCCCGCCTTCAGCCGTGAACGAGACCTCAGAGGTACTTGAACTCCTGTTTGAGGCAGTGCTTCCCTTTCAAGCAAATGGTTTCCGGAGAAGAAACTGGGCCTCTGAATCGGAAGTGCTGGCTCTCAAACCCGACCCGATGCCCTCCGCCGCAAACAGGACCTCATCACCTACAAAGTCCACTCGTCCTCACGGTGTGCAGCTTGGGGAGTCCACTGGGTCAACCGTGCCCGAAAGGCCACCTTCTGCTGCTCACCTGAATGAATATCGGCCGAGAGCTTACCTTAAGACTTACCCTACGGTCGGCCCAAACCTGTCCATCGAGTTAGAATCTGAAGTTAAGCCTTGGATGGATTCGTGAGTCCCGGTTGGGGTTTTTGTATGAGTGCTAAACTGACAATTATCTGCACTGAAACCATGAAATGACAACAGTCATTTCTGTTTTAATTCCGTTTGACGGACCTTTGCTTTATCGCGTCCGACGGCATCTGCACGAGTCATTAGGATTAATCCTCCGTTCGTCAGTTTTGACTCTAATCATAATCCTTTGTCGTCCTTCAGCTGTTCGCAATGACCGGAATAAGAAGAAGAAGGAGAACCCTAAGCCGGAGCTAGCGGAGAGCTACGAGCTCACAGCCGAGCTGGAGACCATCATCGAGAAGATCCGAAAGGCTCACCAAGAAACTTTCCCGTCCCTCTGCCAGCTTGGCAAATACACCACGGTGAGTCCACTGAGCCCAGCAGCTCCAGACGGACAAACTCACAAGGGCCTCGGTAATGCGTTGCTAAGTCGTTGGTCCAAAGCTGACCTGGACCTTCTCTTTGCCTTTAAAACCAACATGGACCCCTTTGTAAAACGATGTTGTCCGAGCCTTTGGTTGACTTTCACTTTCCTCTGAAAGCAATGAATCTGATCTCAGCATTTCAGGTTTAAGAGGCTGAAGAAGGCTCCTTGTTCAGTTCCAACCAGGGTCTGCATGTTCTCCCCCTGGGGGTTCTTCTTCGGTTGTCCATACAGGAGGTGTGCAGGGCGGTATGTCTCTGTATGCCCTGTTAACGACTGCCCGCCCCTCGCCCAGCTCCGGCAGACCATGTTATTGAGGGGTCTTCTTCTTCTTCTTGGAGTCCCAGGACCAGAGCTCCACCAGCCATTTCAGAACACATCTCATTTTCTTGTGACGGATTTTGCTGCTTTGTCAAAAGAAGCTGCCGTGGCACTGATTTGTCTTATTTAGTCCCAAGTCACGATGTTGACCAAACCAAATGTCCCTGACATGGAGTTCTCTTGTCTGTAAAGAACAACAACTTCTCAAATTGTCAAACCAAAGAGGAAGTTTGACTTGCCAAAACCCGAATGAGTCATTTTTTAACCTTTTCAGTTTTTTTGTTTCCTTTTTATAAATGGTTTTAATTTATTTGTGAAAAGGAAAGTTGGTGGGGTTCCCTGCAACCCTTTCAGTGCAGATCGCAGCTTCATGATGGCGGCTGTTAGCTTGCCGCTCCTCCGAAGGAGATCCCTGACGGCGGAGTTGTTTGATTTATTACAAACGCTGCCGGATTCTTGACCTTTGGGAGATTTACTGTATCCATCCCTTCCCCGGCGACCTCGGCGATGAATGCATGGCCTCTGCGTCTCAGCTTGTGTTTTTAGGTGCGGCGACTTTGAAGGCCGCGGCTCGTGATTTGCAACGTTCTCGTCGTCGCCCCCCCCGGTTTATTCATATCTTTTCTCCTTTGATTCATTTTTCAAGTTTGTTTTGCTCTTCGAGAACCAACATCAACAACAACAAGAAGAAAAAAAAGAAGCGGCGGCTGTTTTTCTGACTCCGTGACCTGGTGCTGCCGGCGGCTCCTACGCGGCCGGCATCTGAGCCGCGGGTCCAGAGGTCAGAATGAAAATCTTTATTTGACGCTCCTCTAAATCCTGATCTGGCGCCGCTCGGCCGTCCTCCACAACACTTCCTTCGCCCGCAGCAGCTATTGATCGCACGTCCATCGTGATGGAGGGACGCTCCAAAGCATCGCCGGAGCTCTTGTCAGCCGGGGGTCGGCTCTTGCTTTCTTGCTTTTTCTCGGCTTTTTCCTGCCGACGTCAGACCCTGCTGGGGAAAAACGCTCCCGAGCCGGGCAGACGGTCAAATGCTAATGCTAATCCGGCTCGCATCATTTCGTGCTCCTGCGATTCAAAACGGACGTGAGGGATGCTCTGAGAAGAAGAATGTGGAAATGATCTGGGGTGTGTTGAAGGTTCTTCATCCAGACGTGACGGTTGGATGTTCTTCACTGTATCTCCAACACCCTCAAACAGTGAATCACCTCGTCCTCAGGACTGGGAGAGGAGAAGCACCGCAGCATCTCACGGCGCGTCAGGTCAAGATTGAAAGTTGCCCACATTAACCAACCGCAGTTGAGACGCACCTGCGGTTGAGTCATGTGGCCATCCATCCATCCATCCATCCATCCATCCATCCATCCATCCATCCATCCATCCATCCATCCATCCATCCATCCATCCATCCATCCATCCATCCATCCATCCATCCATCCATCCATCCATCCATCCATCCATCCATCCCTCCATCCATCCATCCATCCATCCATCCATCCATCCATCCATCCATCCATCCCTCCATCCATCCATCCATCCATCCACCAACCAACCATCGATCGAACCCTCCACCCATCCAACCATCGGTCAAACTCTCCGCCAACCCCTCTCCACATACGTCA
>CAAKHD010012224.1:9886-24886 GCA_901007705.1 Fistularia tabacaria
CCACCACCACCACCACCACCACCTCCTGCTATTTCCTGCTGTTCATCTGGGCACCATTTGTGTTTCAGTTTGCACTTTAAAACATTTGTTTTCATTTCTGCAGCTGTGTGTTCCTACTTTGCGGGTGACGAATAATCTTGCTTCAAACTAGTTTGCACAGAAAAAGTGAGTCGGGCCATCGGGTTGTATTTCCATGGAAACGGGTTAGATCAAAGCACAGCTGCGCTCAGTTCAATGAGGATTTTTAGGTGAATCGGGAAAAAAAAAAGAAGAATTCCAATCAACTATAGTGTGATGGCCATGTTGAACAAAGAGCTTTTAACCCCAGGAACTTTTTTGCAGTTCCGTTGGCCTCGGTCCCGTGGACCATTTGAACTCCTACTCATATGCAGGGTCTTTTCACGGTTCTACAAGAATTCATATGATACAGGTGCTTGGTGATCGGCGGAACTCAAAAACCATGAACAGATATGTTTTGCGTCGGGCCATTTTTAAAACTATTATGGTCAGACGTTTTCTTGTAACTCTGACAATTAACAGAACCACCAAGAAATGGAGCGAGGAGGAGGTCCGAGCAAAGGGGTTTTTACCAGGCTTGCATGTTGACCGTGCCATCTTCCTCTTCTTCTTTAAGGCGGTTCGTTTTTGAGCGCGGTGCATAAGGTGCGCGTCGCAGACGCTACCGTCGACCCTTACTGCCTGTGCCGACGCAAAACTAAATAAGTTCCATTGGAGGAGGGAAGGTCTAAGATTGAAATTCGAGCTGAACGTTTTGCTAGAACTGTGTTTTTGGAACGTCGTTGTGCATCTGTGACCATGTGCAAGTGTCTTGAAGAGCGTGTAGGAATAAAATAACGATCTGACGCCCGAGACTGAACCGCTTGAAGCAAAGGAATCGGCGATTCGTTTAAGCAGACGATCGGATTTTGATTGATCGGTCGTTAGAGAGAAGTCTGAAAACACAGATTTTCAATTTCATACAGGAAGATAGCCTTTGCTCCTGCATCTGTCCTGATGTCGGGAGATCTGTAACCACTATTCAGAAAATGATAAATTGAGTCGTATACCATTCAGGTTCGTCAATCTCAAAAAAGAAAACGCATCGGATTTTGGAAAATGGAACGGCTGCAACCTCACCGTTCAGCTGGCACGGAACTCAGAAACAGGTTCATGGATTCATGGTGCTGGAATCTCAATGTCACACTAGCTGTTGGGCCTTTAAACACCCGTTCACCTACAGCTAAATCATCCCCCCACTCAGACAGCTCTATTTTTTTGTAGTCGGGCATCTGCAAAACATCAAGTAAATAAAATATAGAGAGAGGATTTATTTGCCAGACATAGATTTCGGGCAGTTTTCTTAAACCTTTTTATTTTTTGCATGTCAGCGCGCCGCCGAAAGTTGGTCTTGATTACCCTTTACACATCGTGTGTCCCCGGGTCGATAACTCAACCAGCTCTCATCTCCTGTGAATGATCAAAAATGAAGATCTGTGCCGGGGAGAGCGCTGAGATCCACCGTGGCGCTCTGAGGGAACCTTGCTCCGATGGGCTGTAAATCACACGCAATGGCTCAGTCGTCTTTCATTCATCCCCATATAGAAGGACGGGTGAAGCAGTGAGCTGATAGAATCATATTTTTTCCATGACCGTTTCACGGTGCAGTTTTCTCTGCTTTGGCTCATTGCCTGTAACACAAGTATTCTAGGAGATGGCTCTTTCTCGCTTCAAATTTCTTTGTTTTTTGTTTCATCAAGACGAAAGCGTCCAATTTCATAACTATCAGTTTATAAAAGATGCAATGAGCAGAATTGTGAACTCCCCCGTGGCCTCCTTGCCGTTTCCTGCGTAATTCTGCATGTTGTCGGGAGCTCGCGGCAAACAGAGCAGTACCGTTGGTAGCCTTGAGGGGGCATCGGTGCGCATTATCCTCAAGTGCGACCGTTGAAAGGAACAGAGAAGAAGAGGACGACAACGCGGCATGGGTATAACCAGGGATATGAATTCTCACCCACGTGCCGCCATATATTTAATGACCGGGCAGACCGCCGCCATGGAACCTGGAACTTGAAACTTGGACGTGAACCCGTCACCGGCCTCTTGTGGACGTGTTGATTTACAGCCACGGCGGGCAGTCACGTTTGGCGATGTTTGAAACAAGCGTAGCTGTTTATGTAGCTAACGTGAGCGTGAATGAACCTTGAGGGGAACGTCAGGCAGAGTTGCTGCCCGTTTTGCAAAGGTTTTATCATAAATGGGCACAGTTCTATATGTTTTTCGGTGGTGAAAAATGACAATGTCGAAGAAATAGAGTTAAATTGTTTTCAGCGCTTACTTCCTCAGGGCGGTGACAGGAGGTGATTGACTGGATTTCATAAGACTTCACTGATTTACCTCTGTGACTGGTGGGGCTGCCACGCTGTAGTTTGATCTCGTCTTTGTACGGCGTCACATCAATTCAGATGTCCATTAAGCTCGTCTTAGCTGAGAGGTAAAAATGTGCTGAGGCACGAGAGATGAGACTTTATATTTACACCGTCTTGAAACCCTCTCATCCACTAATCGGTCGTCTTCTTAATACCCACATATCGAAAGATCTGAAATGTCTTGCTCGGTGGCCTACTTTTCATCCATCCATTCATTCATTTATTTTCCTGGGCCAGGGGCATGGGTTGACCCTGGACCGGCCGACAGTCGCTCACAGGGCCACATACAGAAGACATGCAACCATGCACTCGCTCATTCAGATGTCATGTAGAGACATATTAAACCATTCACCGCAGTTTTCAGCGAAGGGATGCATGTTGGTGTAAAAGCAGGGTGCCACACCTCTTTCCCCGGGGTGTAATAGAGTATGTGGCTTACAGTCGGGGAGCACACTCGGCCCGACTCTGGCTGAGTTGGTAGAGCGGGCGTCCCTCCGTTGTGAGGTTGGCGGTTAGATTCCCGACTCGTCCTAACTGTGTCCTTTGGCAAAACACTCTATCCCCAGTTGTTCCCGGTGGCCTGGGTAGCGGTTTGCAATGCTGGTTAGCGGTTTGCAATGCTGGGTAGCGGTTTGCAATGCTGGGTAGCGGTTTGCAATGCTGGGTAGCGGTTTGCAATGCTGGGTAGCGGTTTGCAATGCTGGTTAGCGGTTTGCAATGCCGTGTTTGCGTGTCAATGTACGGTAAATGGAACATTACCCTGCTTGGGAGACGTTTGGTGTTTGGCTAACAACCAGCAACGATTGTTATTTGTTGTTTCTTTTTCTTTTGAACATTTCAAAATAGTCTTTATCATAACCACATAGTCATGTTTTTCCATCTTGGTCTGGGAAGCCTAATGTCCTCATCAGTTATTTACCTTCATTGTGGTGACTCATGTTGTACTCAGTGGAGGTAAATTGCAATAAGAGCCATAATGACATCGACAAAGATCCAGAGCATGAGTCATTTTTGCAGAGGTCACAGGGTTTACTTTGCGTTTCCGCCAAGATCTAATCGCCGCCGCCATGACGGTTTTTCTCGGTTGACCTTATTTGAATTTGGAGATAAGCATCCCTCAAGCAGAATGGGAGCAAGTGACTCTTTCATCTGGTGCGGTTTAAGGTACTGCTTCGTCACCACGTCTGTCTGTCTGTCTGCCGAATGCAGGCTTGCACGTTGCACATGTGCTCGGCTGCCGGCTCGTCTGACTCGTCCGAATTGGTTTTAGCGGCGTGTCAGTGCTTATTCGGGTCACACGAGTGAACCGGGCGGCGTGTGAACGCGCTTGACGCTTTATCAGATTCAACAGAAAACGCCCGACCGACTGGTTTGTGATAATGGATTCCAACAGATTACAATGTGAAAACAAACGCTTGAATTAGTTGGGAAGTGTGTGGTAGCTTTGTACGCCCAAGCATTATGTTATCTCATTTATCAAATCTCCGAGGAATTTTGCTCCTTGGCTACATTAAATATTCAAAAGCTCGGAGCATATTTGAATTATGAGCCGAAGCTTCGAATTGGCTTTCAGCAAATATAATTTATTTACTTTTAGATGAATAAATAGGGAGTTTTACAGCAATCATGCACATAATCAAAATGCGTTTTGATGTTGTCACTCATTATTAGTGATGTGATTTCATCTTCCTCGCTTAGGATTTCTTAAAGAGACATTTCCTTTAATTTGTCTCGTATTCGTATACGGACGCTACAAATTGATAATCTAAAGTTAGATGGTAATTTCCAGTTAAAGCGAGATGTTAATTAACATCTAAATATGTTTTTAAAAAGGAAACAGTTGACCAATTAGTCCGCCATTCGTCTCTTTATTCCAGATATGGGAAAAAAAAATCTGTGATTGTATGAATTAAAGCCAGGTTCAGCTATATTTACTGGATATTAAATTGAACACATTTGGCATTCATGGTCGTTTGTTCATGCGTAATCCAAGCCACTTATCCTACGCCAGGGGTCAGGGCGGGGGGACACGTGCCGACCCCAGCTTTCACCGGACGAAAGGCGGGGTTCCCCCTGGGATCGATCACAGGGCCACACATAGAGACATACAACCATTCATTCTGTCGTTCAAACATCTGGGCAATTTAGGGTCTCCAATGAACCTCCTGCAGGCCTCCTGAAACCGGAGAACCCGCAGGATGTCATTGCAGACGCCGTGAGACCATGGAGACTCCAGACAGAAAGGCCTCCTGTCGGAATCAAATCAGGGACCTTCTTTGTGCGAGCAAAAGCGGCCCCACTTTGTGTTTACTAGTGTTGAAAAAAAAGTCATTTTTTTTGTTTGTAGAAACATTTTTGAAATCATTTTCTTATATTCTATCATTCATTGAGCATATAGAGATATATAGATTATGTATTTGTCTCTGATTTCTAAAGGAATACCTTTCCAAAGGAGTGTCGATAAGAGCTGAGGATCCATTCATTCGCTGTCTGTAACGTTTATCCTGCTCCCAGGAGCCAATCGCAGCTGGCGTTGGGGCGTCGACAGGGCGAACCCCGGACGGGGCGGCAGTCGATCAGTCAGTGAACCTACTCCGGGTTTTTTGACTTGTGGGAGGAAACGGGCGGGCCGTAGAGAACACACGCAGGCAAGAAAAAAAAGACAAAAGGTCCGTCAAACTGTCCGGAAGCGAAGCGAACCCCGGCGTCCCCGCCGCACCGCGCACTCAGACTCACTGCAAGCTTTTAACCGACTTTTTTGTGAGCAGCGGTCATTTCTCGACTGTTTGAAAATGACTTTCCCCCATATCTGATCGGCGTAGACGACAGAATCGGGGGACAGACCGGCCCCATTGTTCCTCTCGCTGCGCCGCTTGAATGGAAAAACCTTAACGCCAATTTACGTAATTGTGTCAAAGTCGAGCGGCGCTGAAGGAAGTCTTTAAGAAACAGTGATTTTTAAAGACAGCATCATCTGCATAAAAGATAACGTCGCTGAAATATCGCAAGTATGAGGAATGATAAGGGTTTCAAATAGAGAGCCTTTTGGAAAGAGGGGAGACCCGACAGGACCAGACACGGTTAATAAACAAGCTCCGTGTTGATGCATCTGCATTACGTGCTTGCGCCGGCGAACCGATCAATGGCGTCACATTGAGGGGTGACCTTGTTACGTATGATGTCAGTCTGTTAGTGTCGTGAATTAACTGCCGAGCCGTGCGCGAGGAAGGAAACCGCCGGTGTCTCGGGCCTCAAGTACGGGTTTGACGGCTCGGTCCGCGTCGGTTTACTTTCGCACCGGCGACAGCGGAGATCAGAACGGCGGAGACGTCGAGATCAGTCCGCGTCCCTGTTATATCAGCAACCCGTCGGCCGATCCAAGCCAGCGCGCATCAGCATCCCCGCATTTACCACTGCTACTTATCCCCCCCACCCCTGCAACCCAGCTCCTCTTTTTCATGCCGCGTCCGACTCCATCAGCATCACTTCTGTTGTCATTGTGCTCGACTGTTACCCTATGGCTGGGGGGGGCTCGGGGCTTCTTGGCTGCCTTCTTTCCGCCTTTGGCTTCCATTAATGCAAATGACAGAGCAGAACGCCGCGCTGCCGGAACGCTGCTGGATCACTGCAAAGGGCAGGTTATTGTTTTTGATTTCTCTAGTGGGAATGTTCATTCGCTCATCGAGCAAGGGAGCTGACACTCCCAATCTCAGGTGTACGCTCACGCACACTTGTGAGCGTATTAATCGAGGACGCAACGTTAATAATGCACGAGCTGAACGGGGGCTTTTGGGCGCTGGAATGCCATTTGCAAGGCAATGACATTACAGCAAGCCCTGATTGGCCAATATTTTCGTGGGCACGGTCAGCTGAATCGGAAACAAATCGATATAAAGAGCCGCGCGGTTTTCCTCGCAGTCCGGTTTCCCTCAAATAGTTGAACGCACCTCTTAAACGGAGGCAGTTATTATTGCTGTGTTGTTTTCTAAAACAAAAGGCCTCATTAGGCATTTCACGTCTTCACAAAGTCCGTCTGAATAATTACGATGGTTTCATGTGTTTAGCCTTGTTTTTACATCTTCGTTTGAAGTTTTTAAACAAATTATGACACCTTCCCTCAGCTTCGAGTCAGCGATGGTGACGTGACACACACACACACACACACACACACACACACACACACACGGGGGTGAGACGTCACTCTCAGCAAAAGCCACTTCCAGACTTATCTGGCGCTGAGGCATGGAATGAGCAGATAAAACAATTCTGCAAGGGAAATGATTTTTGTCCGTAATCAGATTTATTTACGTGGCGCGCTGAGGAAGAAGATTGATGTCTTATCTGCGGTTGTAGATTTTCCCTTCTCCATGCTGCGATGCTGATAAACAATGAATCTGCTGTCTCCGGAGCTTTTTTTTTTTTAATTGTCTCAGTTTGTGATACACAAGTTAAGGGCTGCGCTTGCCTGTTGGTGTGTTTTCTCTCATCAGCAGCATTTTGACAGCCGAGACACAGCCGTCTCCTCGTCCTCTCCCATCACTGCTTTCCACGGCTGCTAAATGCCATGCACACGCTCTTAAATCTTTTTGACTCGCAATTGAAAAGTGGAGCTCAAGTAGAGATCAAACCGCCGCCATCACCAGAGACGCGTTCCCCCACCACCGCCACCACCACCTCTCCTCATGAGAGACAGACGCGCGTTTCCGCAGAGGCGGCTCCGGATGTCAAAATCCATGTTCTGAGCGGTTTCGGCTCGTACGCGCCTCTGATTTTCAGCGAAAATCTTGGGAGTCCGTATGCACTGACACCTGGTGATGCATTTAAGTCTGTTTTTATATGCAAGCCTACAACTCATGTTGTGTTTTATGTTAATAATTTATCGCGCCACAGTTATCGGCTATTTAAGTGCCTTTCGATGCGTGCGGAATCGGTATGGTGGCCACAGCCGCCGCCTTATGAATATGTTTCGAGTATTCATGGCAGACTCTGCATTTCTTCTTTCTTTTGTCCCCTCTGAATGTAGGCATTAGCAGCAGGGACCGTTGTTTAGAAGCAAACAAATTTCCCTGCACCTAATTCTTCTAGTTATTAAAAGCACAAAACCGTGATTGACAGCTCTCACATTTTTTCGTGAGAGGCTTTTGTGACTTGTTATCAGGTTGGAATTCTTATTCCGGAGGAATAAACTACAACAAAGCAGTGAATGTGATCTGAGGAAGATTGCTTCCCCACCGCTAAGACAGCTCGTCTTATTATCTCCTGAAAATGGCAAGGTTACCGTAGCTGCAGGTACAGAGGAAGGTGAGTGTGTTAGCTTTTTATCTTTAAACCAGTCACCCTTAACAGAGAGGCACAGCCGCTGAAGTCTCATCGCGCTCTGTGAGGAATAAACATTCTCCGGTGTGCAAGTTTTTGCAATTCAGCGAAGCCGCTTTAGGTGGGGAAGAACCGGGGAAGAACGTTGAAATGCATTACGGGAGTTTAATGGACCTGGAGAAATCAGGGAAAACAACCCCGGTTACCTCGAGCATTAATGCGGTATTTATGAGAGGGATTTAAGCCACTCGTCTTCTGGAGCCTCCGGAAGACGCTGCTCTGTCATTTAGCTACACGTTTAGCATAAATCTCTCACTTTGCCCTTTTTGCCGCCTCCCTAGTATTCAGGTATTCCTTACAAATAATTGATATGTCGCTTTTCGGCACCCTGGCTCATAATAATAATAATAATAATGATAATAATAATGATAATAATTCAATTCATTCATTCGCTCCTCTCCTGCTCTCGGGGTTGCGGGGGTGCTGGAGCCCAATCCCGCCCGTCATTGGACGAGAGGTGGGGTTCACCCTCGACCGGCGGCCACTCAGTCACGGGGGCCACACGTAGAGACCTCCAGCTTTCACTCGCTCGCTCATACATCGGGTAGACCAACGACCAGCCGCTCTTTCTTTTGCGTCTCATGTGGAGACATACAACCTTTCACTTTCTCATCCCCAGGTCATTGAGACACATACAACCGTTCACTCGCTCATTTCAATGTCATACACAGACAATTCACCCTCTCATTCACTCGTCTGGGCAGTTTAGGGTCTCCAGCTGTAAACGCTGTGTCGCCATGTTTATATATTATTACTGGAATGGAGATACTGATCCATCTTACATTCAGCAACACGATGATACGTCTTCATGCGTCATTGCTGCCGATGTCATTCGCCTCGTAATGATGTTTACAGCGGACATAATTTTTTCCTTGACATTTCTTGATCGTATTATGTTTGAAGGCCTCTAAAGCGGGAAAGTCGCATCGCTAACATCTTCGTCAATAACAGGATTACGACCGTTTGAACATAAAAAAGCCACGCCTCGTTTTTCCCGCCGCACACCTCCGGCGATCCTTTCGCCATTTGTCTCGCTGTGATTCTAATGAGCGGCACATTTCAATCAGCTCAAGGATCCGGAAATCGGACCTCTTGACCACCGGCTGCTTTTAGAAATGGAAATGATCAAGAAAATTGTATGGTGCATTTCCTTTCGCAACAAGCCATGGTTTTCATTTAACGAGCAATGATTTCTGCGTGCGACTACCTTTAGCAACCGGGGTAAATTCCAGCAGGGGGGGATTTGTTTTCTTGTGCGTCAAGGTTAAACTGGCATTTTCCCAAAATTTTTTCAAAGCTCTAAATGCTGCTGTGGAATGTATATGCACTTCCCTCTATGTTGTCATACCTCCAAACAGTCGTGCAGCTGTGTCATTTGCAAATTTCCAAATCAAAATGTCATCTTTTTTCATGTTTTTTAGCTGTATTGAATATTCCTTGGTATCCAGTCTTCGGCTGATCATACCCGTTTCAGACCATGTGATTGTTTCAAAAGAACGCTGTGATCATAACAAGCTTCACAGCAGGAAAGCCGGGGTGTCCACTTCTATCGCGTGGCGTCTCCCAAACCGATTGTGGGTGATTTCAAGAGCCACTCCGTCAATGACAACACCGTCCGCATTCTGCTTGGAGAAGACGGATGGTTTGAGAGCGGAGTCAAAAAAGCCATCTTTGTCAGACTGGAAAAAGACAACCCTTCCCCGTGCTGAGATCCGTCCCGAGACGGATCAACACTCTCATACTCGATCCATCCTCACTCTGCATGCGATCGTTGCCCGAGCTCCCCGGATTTCGTGAACTTGCTTCCCAAGCGACGGCCACAACAACACAACAACCCCGGTGAACCTAGTTTACGCAAAACAACTCTCGATTTAAAGAAAGAGCCGTCTCAACTTGGACCGACGCCCGACCCCAATCCCAGCAGGTACATACCGAAAACCCACAGCTGTCCAGTAACGTCTGCGAGACGACAAAATCCGACGAGTGGTTCGGAACAGGTTTCCCGGGGCCGCTGCTCCCTCGCGGTCCTAACACCGCCTGTCTGGCTCTTGTCGGTTGAGGAGCTCCGAATAGATAGCTAGTTAATTACCATAACTTCATGAGTATTGACGGCGCGGCAATGGCTGCGATCACGCGACAGTGATTCACCGCGGCTGGGTGATGAGATACAGTAGGAGTTCGGCAGTGAGCCACCATTTTAGAGGAATACATTACTGTTCCTGAGTTTGGTAATTAAATGAGAAGGATTTACATTGTTTGCTTGGTGGATTTGTTATACACCCTTGAAGAATTGTCTCCCGGTTACCCAAGTACTTCAGAGGACAGAAAAGCAAAGGTGAGTACTTAATGGAATACGATGCAGCCACAGTTCTGAGATATGGATTGGGCTCTTTTTGTGGTAATAAATTGTTGATGCTAATCACTCAGGCACCACTAGCTCCTTATTATGTAGTGCACAGGAGGGCTGATCCAAGGCTTTGTTTGCATAATGCCCCAAATGTGTATTTCTGTGCTCAGTATGTCCCCAGGCCTTGAAAATCGCAGGCGGGAGGGTCTCGAATCTCAGCATCTTTCCACAAACATTTACCCGGGGCTTGTGGACCGTGATGCCTCTGTGCCGCAGAGACGAACCACAGACCGGCTCCACGATTAGGGTTGCTTTGACCTGAGAGAAATTGCCCCGAGGCTCAGGGTAGGACTCCAAAAAATGAGAATTCCAGTGATTAGCTAAGACTATGTAACGGGCCAGTACCGACAAAGACGCTAAGCTATTCACCCATTTTTTACTGGAAAAATCTCACTAATGAAAACTGAATCAAGTGATAAGTAGAGCGTTATCTCTTGTTTTCCGTTTCCATTATATACCCACATGAACAAAGACTCGTCCGTGACAATGAGCTCCGTGCAGTGTGTTTCATTGTGTAAAACATCAGGCATATTTCAACTGCCGTCTAATAATGTTTACAATCCCTTTAATTGATCTGTCTGAAAAGGCCAGTGACGTGAAACATGTAGGTTAATGGCTTCAATTTCTTTTTAATGAACTTCTTAATGAAGGAAATCACAACAGTGTTGGAAGGATGTGCATCAAGCACGCAAGTCAAGGTTCAGCAGAAATAAGCGAAAAGGAGGGATATATTCGCGTCACTCCCATCCCCGAGAACCCACAACCTCCCAGCTAATGCTTTTTTATTTATCGTCTTCAGCAAAACTAGAATTTCCCGTTGTCTTGTGATGCACCCAGTTCACCCCCCACCCCAAAAGAAAAATATCAAAAATCAGAATTGCTCTCGTATATCTTAAAAGACCAGGGCTCATAATCTTCTCATTGCTGCCCTTCTCCGCCGGAGGGCCGTTGCCTGGAGAAAGCGCCGCGCCCTGTTTGCGGGGATTCGCTTGAGGATTTACGACCCCTGATAACAGCCCACTTCCCTGGATAGCAAGAAACGACATTTATATCGAAGATGCAATAGGAGGCTGAAGACACAAAAGGCGGGAGACACTGTGGCTATCGTATTTCTTCATTTAATTTGCATTATTGATCAATTACACTCATTTAAAGAGTTATTCGGGGCACAATACCGATGTCCACGTAGTGCCATTTTCTAAAGCATGAAATAGGGTCATTACATCTGTTTTCCAATAACTTTAACATTAAAACAGACCACTGAATATTACAAGACGGATTAAGGCATTTTGCATTTTCTTTCTCTCCATACCAGCTTATTGCTTCTTCAATATCTCGATGCGTCGCTTCCCCAAAGGTCAGCCACCGGTTCACCAATGGTGTTTCACCTTTATTCGGCTCGCTCTGCTGCTGACGCTGCAGACGAAATTGCATAATCCGAGGAAGAACATCGCGCAAATCCAAAAGAAAAAAAAAAAAAAAAAAACTTGCACAGCCAATTGTTCTGCATTAACTGATGGAAGGTCGAAGTATTTGAGGGATTATGGAAACTAATACCATTTTCATAATAAGGCTTTCAGATATTCTGGAAACGTACGATAACTGCAGACTTTAATTTCCTCCAGAGCCACCAAGTGAACGTTTAGGTTGCCCTGTTTATGACGACCGAGTTACTAAGAGACAAGGAGTCACTGATTGTTATCAAAATGCGGTCGCAAACTGCGTATATTTTAATTAAATCAAAGCGAGCGTTCACCTCTTTCGACCTTTTGGTGTATTATTCTGTATAGAGCGCTTTCACTGGATTCCATCGGCATACACTTTGGGTTCAGCGTCTTGGCCAAGGGTGTTTCGGCGGGCGGGAAGGGGAAGCTGGGAATCGAACCGCCGACCTTCTGACGGGTCGCCCCGTCAATAATAATCTAATAAACAAATGAAGTGTCCATCCGGGCAATGTAGGGTCCAGTAGGTTTTTAGACTGTGGGAGGAAACCGGAGAACCGAAACCCATGCAGATCTGGGGAGAACATGTTCCTGGTGGACTGGAATCGAAAGGATCTGAATCTTTGCGAAAATAAACGAAGAGGTGGTTGGAGGGAGAAACTGAGCATTTTAATATTTTGCTAACGACAAAACCGAGTCGGTCCCAAGAGTGCATCAGTAATGACGCTACTCGAAGCACACCTGCGTCCGCACGACATTCTCCGCCCGTGGGAAAGGCTTTGAAAAGACGGAGCCTGCAGTTTCTCCACCTAATAGTGATCATGAATATTTAGTAAACGGGACTTTGAGTAGGGTTTTCCTACACACACGCAAACACACTCAGACATGGAAGTCATTACCCGAAGAGAAAATGAATGAAGTGAGTAAATAAAGAAATAGAGAAATAAATAGATGAAGGTTTAGCGTTTGCCGGTTGCTAACACAAGTGGTTTTTCATACTCCGTCAAATTATGTACATTATAACAATCCTGAGCAACCTTAAATCCTCTCCTCTGCCTCTGCAGATGAAGGAGCCCTGCTTCAAAGCTGTGTGATATTTCTCGTTTTATATGCAATATATACAATTTATAGGTGCTATTCATAGAATGGGCTCCCGTCGTATTAATATCGAGCCAACGCAGAAATTAAAGCTATTGATTTCCAATTATTTGAACAGAGCCATTGCATCATTTGATAGTCCCTGTGAGGCGGAAGTGCTAACCGCTGCGCCGCCGTGCCGCCCGAGGGCAGGTGTTTTCAGACTCAGAGAGAGCAATACAAATGCTCACGCTCTCTCCTTCACACATCTGGCCAATTTAGGATCTCCGGTTCACCTGCTGCAGGCATTTGGACTCTAAATATCCCGCACTCGCTCGCATCCCTTGCATTGCGGGGAAAGTCGCACATCAGAAATCAACCCGCCGTCAATGGGGTGTTGGGTAATCAGCCGCATGCCGAGTGGAAAATTCAGCCCAGGGAAACCAGGAGCATGCTAGAGATGGCTCAGGCTTAGAGGTGTGCACAATAAACAGACTGCTTTATTGTGCGCTCTATTTCTAAAACGTGGTTGGGCTTAGCTGTGGTTAGCATCCTTTTTTTGTGGACTCCTCAACAAATCTAGAGGTGGAAGCGAGCCAGCTTGATGTGGATTAGGCCCATCAGCTGCGAGGATGCCTGAGCCATCGCTCGCCTTCATGTGTGACCGAATACGCCTGCCCACTTTCCTTCCCCGGGGTTTATATCTGTTTATCCTGCAATGTTGATTGAACGGCAGCGAGTGCAAACGAGAGCCGAGGCTTTCCTGAAGTTGAAATGTCTGCTAGGAAATCTGTCTGTGTTTAAGGCGGTGTATCTGTGGCACAGGGAACCTAATGTGGCGTGGATGGAGCGCTTAGCGCACACATCAGCCCGGGAGAGAGGTTGAAGCAAGTCATTTTCAAGATAAATATTACATTCCGGACAAGAAATCTGCATTGCCGAGATGTACGCGGCACAAAGTGTTTCTCGTAGCGGCATTTCTGTCAGGAGTGCCCCCGGGTTTCTCTCCGTCTCCGAGGCGAGGCTGACAGCGGTCGTCTCTTTCCTGAAAAGGAGCCGGATGCGACGCAGAACGGTTCTGACTAAAGCTCCGCCACAAACGGATGGTGAGACAGTTGCGGCGGTTGTCGTCCCGTGGTGAAATCTCTACTTAATACATTATTAACCTCTGCTGTTTTTTTTTTTCTTTCAATGTTTCTAATTCTCATCGTATTAAGTGCCCTAATCACCATTTAATTTATTGTCTGATAATGAACCGCTGCTCTTATAGAGCCATTCGCTTCACGAAAAACTTTCACAACTTTTAAAAGAGCGACAATTCGCCCCTTAATGTGTTGTGCTTTTGGGTAACCGAAGGTTCGATGAAGGGTTTGAAAACAAGGGAACACAATTGGATTATTTTTTTGTCTGATTAAAGTTAAGGAAGGTTCATTCGGCTTGAAACCTTTCTTTTTGAGAAAGCTTATAGTTAGCGCTAGGCTAGCCCATGGTTATGCTGCCAAAGGCTTCTCTGCTGAGGCGTATCCCATGATGCACCTCTCGCCTTCCTCCCACCGGTCCAGACCTGCTCTGGGTGGAAAGCGTCGGACGATCACGTTGCGATTCGACGGCGCACATGTAAAATCTGACTTGACTTGAGATTTTAATGTCATATCGTGACCCGAATAGCACCTTGTGTGGAAAAACTCAAAGCAGAGAAATGAAATTACTCAAAATACAAATGTTTGACCTTGACTGCGTTGAAGAAAATGTAATATTTAATATTGTAAGATTCTTGAATTTTGAAATAATTCAGCTGTTTTTGAAGGGACTGCATTGTGACACACATGCGTACCGGTGAAGCGACCTGACATTTTAATTTCCCTTGCCGTCAGAAACTCCAATAATTTGATCAACAAATCCAATCCGTAGACAGCTTTTCCTCCGGCCTCAGTGCACGACCTCGCTTCAGAGAATTGTTGAAATTTTAGTCGTACGACTTCAAAATACCTCAAAAGATATTTTCCGTTGAGTCGGACAGTCAAACGCGGGCGACAATAGAAAGTATCTGAGCCTTAAATGTCAACGGCAAGTCGGACAGGAACTTCTACTATATTAAGCTCATTGCTTTTAGTTAAGTGTGCTGTCACTTCATACACGTCAATTAACTTGATTGTCCACAAATGGCTCTGGCAAGCGTCCAGCCTCTCAGCTGTCCGCCGGGAGCGGGAACTGTGCCAGCTCACCTTGCTCGCCGCCCAACCTGAGCCGGGCACGCCGCTATGTAGGCCAG
>CAAKHD010012224.1:26565-39314 GCA_901007705.1 Fistularia tabacaria
GGACGGCTGGGTGTCGGATGCGACTCGCCGTGACATTTCCATTCAGACGCGGACCTGTGTAACGTCACGTTCCCACTCTGAGTGGGGCTTATGGGTATCATCTGTGGAATGGAGGCTGTTAGCGAGGGATTTAAAATGGACGTAACTGAAATGATAAGCCATGCATTGTCATTATAAGGAAAAGTAAACGGTGTTAGCATTACCCAGGTGTATAAACTCCACTGCCAGACAGACTCCCTCCCCTCTGGCTAAAGACGGCTTATTCTCATAATAACTTTAATTTGTTTACTGAGGCTCTTGAAGATATATAATCATGGCAATGACAAAAACGCCATTATACTCCGTTTTAATTGCACTTTTCAAATAACTTCACTTGAGACTCATTTCAGAGACACTGATTGCATGTCTGTAGCTTTTCAGGTATTTTTTTTTTTTTTTATTCTAAATACCGAGAACAAACCACGGGGTGAAATGAAAAGTGAGCCTGTCATTTTCATTCCCTTTTACCACACGATGAAAAACCCTGCGTGGTTCGAGCCTTTTTAGAGCTTCCAGGTCGAGGAATGCGAGCGTGCTGCAGGGTGTTTTTCATCCTGTGCCGGGTAGCCTGGGTTTTTGCAAAGTAAGTCTCTATTGTCCCCCTCAGGGTTCAGCAGCAAAGCTGATAAGACAATCCTCTTAATGCAGCTGTGGTTGTTGCCTCCTCAGTGTCCACGACGCACCATTTAACATCAGGTGCTGATTTGGTTGGACGGCTCTGCGGCCATAAAAATCTGATTTGTTCAGCTAGGCTGCCCCGTGAATTAGTTTGATTAGTGTTTGGAAACTGGCGGCGCGGCAGCGCAGCGAGAAGGTACCAGGTTGGATTGCAGGTTCTCCGGTTTCTCTACTAAAGTCCAAAAACATGCGGCAGGTTCATCGGCGTAAGCTTGTATGTCAATCTGAGCAGTGAATGACTGGCATAGATAATGAATGAATGAATGACTGAATTAAAAAACTGGGTCAACAATGCATTATCTATGCAAACAGGCTTTCAAATATATATTTATATACACACACACACACACAGCCACTCTGTCTGTCTCTATATGACTTATATGCTTACATGCAAATGAGTGAGTGAATGTCTCTTTATGTATCCCTGTGATCGACAGGCCACTGGTCCAGCTGGAATAGGCTCCAAATGTTGCTTCTAGGAAATATATTGATAAAAAGATAGATAGAACTAATTAAAAGTATCGGACAGGGACCTCTGTCTGGGCAATAAAAATGTAGTTTAGCATTTTCTGTGTTAATCCATTTCCAGTTTTGTATCATCACGTGGCATATATAGCTACATTACACAGGTGTATTTTTTTGATATTTAGATTAGAAAAAAAGAAATAAATAAATTGAGGTATTATCTTTATTTTTCATCCGTCTGCCCCACTATAGTGTAGGCAGCTCTCCCACGGGCCCCGTTCAAAGCTGGTTCATTTAGACCAACTTCACAGTGTTGTCTGAACTACAACCCCACACTGATTCCGATGGAAAATAATACCAACTTTATTCCCTTTCTGCTCCAGTCGGTCGTAAACCAGCGTTCATAAAGATCACAAACACCCACACTGTGCCCATACTGCTGGTGATAATGTCTGTCACTGATCTCCATCACAGTGTAGCTCTTTGGAGATGATCCCTTGCTGTTATTCCTATGCCAGGAGCCATATGGTTAGTACTTACAGCCACCTGCCTCTGGTGCTAACTAGCAGAGATGGGGAATTCGATGCCAGGGGGGAAATGGGGATTGGCAGGTTCTGCTGCCAAGAGAACTGGAAATCACAAACTCTTCAAACTCACTTAATGGACTTCCAGTAGACTGCTGTGTGCCAGAAGATGCCGCACCACACAAGGTCTTCAACTTGAAAAGAAGAGTTACAGCATTGGAAAAAATGGGTCTCAAGCTGCATTAGCAGGATCACAAACTCGGAACCTCGGTGAGACTCTGCTGCGCGCCGCCGTTTTATTGTGCACCTTCGGCTTTCATTTATTCTGCCATCGTGAAAACTTATGATACTGCTAAAACATATAAAAGCTAAACGTGACTTTTATTTGAATTTCAGCTTCCCGGCGCATCGTTTTCACCCGTCGTTGCATGAATGTTCTCCTTTCTTTTCTTCCTTTCATGGTGTATTCCGCTTTTCCTGCAGTGGCAGAGCGGGACCGGAGCCTATCCCAGCTGTCACTGGGCTAGAGGCGGGGTTCACCCTGGATCCGTCATAGGGCCAAATATAGCGACACGCAACCATTCACTCGTCATATAGAGACATACAGTAGAGCCTCGGCCTACAAATCGGCCTCCAAACACAGTTTTCGATCAGATTTTGAATCGAGCAGCGAACAAGCTTCGGTGCACGAAATCAAAAACAAACAAACTCACGGGTTTTCGGTGTTGTGGCGTTGTAGCGCAGCGGCAGTCGTGCGTGCTTCACCGCGTTTTTTATATCGTTCATCCTCGCGTTCTCCCGTTAGAACGCTTCTTTTGTGCTTTTTTTCGGTAAGTTATTCCTCATTATAGCTCCCAAAAAAGTCAAATGTGCTGGCGCTAGAGGTGTTAAGAAGAGGTTAAGAATTACAGTCGATCTGAAGAAGGAAGTAATGGCGAAATGCGAGAGCGATGTTCATGTTGCTGATGTCGCCGAGCACTGCGACACGGCTAAGTCAACCATCTGTACAATCCCGAAAAACAGAAATGGGCTAAAGACGGCTGATGTTGCTAAAGGGGCGACTACGTTAACGGAGCAAAGGTCTCAAGTCTTAGCGGAAGAAGAAAAGTTATTGTTAGCTTGGATTGCTGAAAGACAGCTTGCTGGAGGTAGCGTTAGCGAGGGTCTCATAGGCGAGAAGTGCTGGCAAGAGGAGAAAGAACACCAGAAGCACAGTAACCGTTCATGGTTATCTTTAATTCCTTTATGTATGTTTGCCACATAAACCCATTGAAAGGTTTGAGTAGAGAGTGCATTTGTTTTGGGGCTGGAGAACGGATCACTGGGATCTATATTGATCTCAATCGGAAACATTGTTTCGCTTCACGAAGAATTCATTTCGTGAACGAATTCCCATGCCGAGGTTCTCGTGTACAGCCGCTCATTCATTCATTCACAGGTCATGTGGAGAAATATAACCATCCACCCTGTCATTTAATAGTCTTATAGCCATAGTGAAACAGCCGCTCATTAATTCATTCGCAGGTCATGTGGAGAGCCGTTCATACGCCCGAGCAAATTTAGAGCCTTCAGTTAAAACTGAATGTGTTTTGAATATTCTCCTTTCTCCGTCTAGTAAAACGTAAATCAGACAGTAGAACATTTATTATCCACACAGAAAAAAACCTATCTCAAAACGCTCCGATGAGTTATTCTCCCCTTTTCTATGTAATCAGATTGAAAAGCCGAGGCCTAAAGTCTCATATCTTAGATTTATAAGTGATGTGATTGTTTTACCCTCGTCTGAATTAAGATATTGTGTTTCTGCACTCAGTGGATTTTGTTGCGCAGTAGGAGTACTTACATTTACCTTACACTGTTCAGAGCCTGGGTTGACTTGACAATAAGTCTCTCCGGTTGCTTCATGAATACCTTCGAAATGAATTTTGAGACCTTGGAAAAAAAAAAAAGAAAAAAAAAGTTGCCTGCCGAAATGTGAGCTAAATCAATACCGGAGGCAAGGAAGCTGTCACTCAAAAGACAATATCACTTCTGAGGCATTACTGTGTGTCAACTCCTCCGCTGGTTATCAGCGTCATATTGACAAATCGCATCTGAAAAGACAATAGCGAATGCCAAATGGCTTCCCGTTCGCGGTGCGCCGAAAGCGCACGGAGGGGCTCTCGTCACCGATGTCGCCACGGTCGCGCGGCGTCATCGAAGCCGCCGTCGAAAAGGACAAACCCCACTTTATACTTCGGTTCGGTTCTAGCGAAACGACATCCAAAAGTCATGGGTGGAGGCTTGGAGCCGCTGCTGTGTTGGGCAGCGCAGCAGCGACGAGCAGACGCCCCCGGCCTATTAATTGTTTGCCCGGCGTCTGCACGGCTCATCAGAGTGTGGCCTAATTGGTCAGCGCCACCAAAGGCAAGCCTCAGTGCTAAGGCTAGCCCTGTTCTTGCCAGCGCGCTTTAGCCAGGTTGCCTGCTGAATACTCAAGCAGGCCCATTCATTCTGCATCGCCGCCGCTAATGAACGCACTTCGGCCCGGAGGTCTCCATCATCGCGTCTCACTCCATCTTGGTCTTGCTTTGTTTGGTGCCCAAGTTCCGCTGGTGGTGTTCCAGTGTTTGCTCTTTTCTCGCTGTTCAGCGAGGATGTTACGAAAGTTTTGGGGGGGTACCGGGGTCTCTTGTGCAGAAAAGACTCACGGGGAGATTACGTGCCTTCAGCTGCTGGCAGTCAATTTATGTGCGTGGAATACGTGTGTGGAATTGGGACAGACGGATGGACGGAATCGGAAAACGGAGTTGTTTTACATTCCTGCTCCCTTTGAGAAACTGGTCATTTCGCTACAGTCATCAGTTCAGTGTGAAGAATACAATCGCAGGTGAAGGCGAAACATTTCGGACATCTTGTGGACGCACTAAGGAAAAAACAAAATGTCCAACTCCGGAGGGAGCTCAGAATTTGCGCGACCCGCTCTATCTTTCATCCCGAAATAGCAATATTTAGGCATTGAATTAGAGGTGACGGGCATTCCTGAGTGTGTCCTTGGAAAAGTTACTGCATGTCTAAAGAAAAAACACACACGGACACTCTCGCACACACACAATGCGGTATTGATTGGTGCTTTAATCAGTTTGATAACAGCTTTGTCAAATCAGCTCTTTTAACAATCAGATTAAAGCTTTTAGTGCAATCGATTGAGGAGGGATTTCAAATCTACAAGATGACAGTAACAGAGGAGCGCTCGGCCGGAGCCCGGCCACCCGTGCGAAGGATCTAAGCCAGCTTTTAACGTTCAGAATCACTTTTTCCCCTCTCTGAAAGCAATTGCCGCACCCCAGGAGTGATAAGCAGACTCCGACCACCGGGAGGCCACGGAAACTCCAGAGATTATTCGCCGTGCGTCGTCTGCGCGCGTCTGCAGATAGCAGGAGCGTCACTCCGCCCTTTTGTACATTCAGAGAACGGAGCCACGGCTCGCTCTGCACGCGCGACACTGTGGTACCCGCTGCCCGTCGGCGAGTTCAAACAAATGTAATGGAATGATGAGACGAAGGCCGCCCGAAACGCAACCGTGTCAATAAGCACAATGTCTGAGTCGTTACAAAACGAATCGCCCCCCTAGCCGGGGGTTGATCCGAAAACACCAGGTGTTGACGCCGTCGCGTCTTTCTTTTTTTTTTTTTTTTAAATGCATCCGGGAGAAACGAACGCTGGCTTTACGAGTCGTCGCGCCGGCCGACGGAACGGAGAATGGAGGTATTTGCCGGTAATTTCAGATATCCGCTCCACTCGGCGTCGAGAGGTTCTCTCTTGAGCCGTAATTCTGGTTGCCAAGTCAGCGGTAGGCGACGGCGAGGCGATGCTAGCGTCTCCCCTGGGCTTCTTAATTGGCTTTGTTATTGCAGACCTGCGTAGGGTGAAGGCAGCCGGAGCGAGTTTATAAGACACGCGGCTGCGACTGTGACCCTGCTCCCCGAGGTAGAGTGTTCACAGCTGCTCTCTCTGGAGAAGGTGACCTAGGTTTGTATCCCTCTCCGCGCCTCTCCCTGTAGATCCCCCTCTCCGCCTCCACCACCACCAACACCACGTACCACCGCTCTCACGCCCCTTTCATTCCCTTTCTCTCTCCCTCCCCTCGGAGGTCACTTTCTCTCCTCTGTTCTCTTTTCACTGCGCCCCCATCCAGCTGCTCAGCAGGGAGTCGTTAATTCTCCACACACTGCCAATTTCCATTCTCTCTGGCATGGGATGCAACCCCTCCTCAGCGGCTTACTTTTAAATCACTTGCCCTCCCACCAACACACACACACACACACACACACACACACACACGCTGAGGCAATTGACATGTCTCAGTGATGATCACCGAGTCATTTTCTTGCTGACCACTCCCTTCAGGCATTGAAGGCTCGATATATTTTTTGAGGAATAAAAAAAAAAAAAAATTACATAAGGTAATACAAGATGGAAGTTTTTTTTTTCATATATGTGTGTGTGTATATATATATATATATATATATATATATATATATATATATGCATAGGTTTGTATGCGTATGCATACATATATATATCTGCATATATATATAAATATGCATACATATATATATGCATATATATATATACATTTGTATGTGTTTGTACATATCTATTTATATATGTATGCATTTATATATATAAATATATATTTAAAAGCCTGTTTACATAGATTATGCATTGTTGACCCACTTTTTTAATTAAATCAGTCATTCCCTCATTCATTCATTCATTATCTATGCCAGTTATTCTGCACGTGTGTGTGTGTGTGGGGGGGGGGGGGCTGGAGCCTATCCCAGCTTTTATTGGACCGGTCGCCAGTCAATCACAGGGACACAAATAGAGAAAAAGGCACCATACATTCAATCATTCATACATCTGGCCATTTTACACCAATCAACCTGCTGCATGTGTTGAGGGGAGGAAAGAGGGGAACCTGTAGGAACCCACACAGACATGCGGAGAACATTGAGACTCCACGCAGAAAGGCCCCCCTGTAGGAATCCAACCAGGGACCTTCTGGCCGTGAGGTGGAAGCGCTAACCGTTGCGCCACCGTGACCCCTTTTTATTACACTTCATCATCATTAACGTTAATGAAGGCTTAATGTTGTTGCGGCGCTGTGTGTCTCGGTGCACTGCGCACTCACCGTACGTGGGCGTAAACTCAGAAAACACATGACATATAATTTTAATAAACCGTTGCAGCGACACGGCAGGGAAAAAGCTCTCATGTATCAGAGCACATCTGACTATATCATGCAGCATTGGCGTATTTATTACAAGGACGGCGTTTCAGAGCCGTCACCGCCGGGGGCGCTGTTACGGCCCAAAAAACACAGCCATGGAGTCTGTTTGCAGGGTAAAAAGTTGCAAATTAACATCCAGAGAAAAGAGAGAGATATCAGGGACAGGTCTCTCGCCCAGCGCATCACCCTCAGTTATGGCTTATCTTTGGAGCTCTGAAGCGATCTGGATTTCTTATTCATTGATTTCTTTTTCTTTGTCCCCTCTTTTCTTTGCCAACCCTGTCTTTGAGTGGGTTTGCCAAATAAAAGAAAAGCAAATCAACATGTTGAACAGGTTAATTACAGAGCTAAGATAGTTATTGGCTGCTTTTCTCTCTGGTTTGAGCCAATATGCTTCATTCCCCTCCCATGTTCTAGTCCCTCGTCTTGTCACATCACGGCGCGTCATAAGAGGACTCAGCATGCCAATTGTAACAAGATCAAATATCACTTTGCAGCACGCCGCTCAACCCTGCTCAACGCCGCCCAACGCCGCTCAACGTTAAACACTCCTGCAGACGGAGCCTTCTGTCCGTCCCCCTGCGCTCATTTCCCGCGTAATTCTGTTTCTCGCTTTCGGGGAGCTTGCGGCAAACGAAGCAGTACCTTCGGAAGCCATGTGGGGGCAGTGCCGCGCAGTACGCGCAAGAAACCGAGGACGAGAAGGCAGCAGAAATGGTGGCGCTTCGGTCAAATTCAGACAAAGTGATGGCAGAAGGATGTACATTGTCGCCAGCCATGTTTGTTGTTCCCCTGAGTCGGAACTTGGATGTGACCTCTGACCTCTGCACTGCCCTCCAAAGGACGCATTGTCTGACAACCATGGTAACGTAAAGCACGTATCGGAAGTATGAGAGCGACGTTTGACAACGTCTGAAACCGATGTTTACCGATGTTTATCTATTTATTATGTCATGTTAATGACAATCAGTCATTTCAGGGCTTTATCGACATTTTTCCGAGTTACATCGGTATATCGCCTCCTCTCACTCGTGCCTGCTACGAACAAAAAGGCGACCGTTAAATGCATCATTACGTATCAGTAGTTTTGTCTCCCTCCTTTTAAAGAGAGCATCAAGAAGCATAACAGATACATGATGGTGTAATTATGAATTTATTATAAGTCTTCAAGAATCACCTTTAAAAAGTAATCAGCTCTCTACAAGCTGAGGGTGGAGCGATCGTCTCCGTATGTGGGACAAGAAGGGTTTGGTGCTCATCTGTTTTTTTTCAGGCCGAATGACCTTGAGGCGTCCATTTGGGAAGTTGCGTGTTAAATCGCAGATCCTGCACTGGCCTTAAAAAGAAAAATTCTCCAGCCGCGTCGAGCGAAAAAGCCTTTGTGCCCGATCCGTTTGTATGACGCTAACGTTTACAGCAGGTCAGCCCTTAAAAATCAATGCCTGCCGTCCACCAGAAGGAGGACATGCCTCCACTGAAGCAAAGGGAACAGATTGGGATAACAAGTCGATGCCATTCGTTCCATTAAGAAGACCAATCGGTGCGGTTGATTTGAGGTCAGATGTTGTTTTAGTTGTGATCTCTCATCCCATCATTCTTTCATACATTCAACCATGATGTCTGTGCCATTCATAAACTTGAAGGTAATCATTTGCAAAGATAAAAAAAAAAAAAAAGAAAGATGTCATTTTACGCTCCAACGGATATTGCTCTCAAATGCGCACTTAGTGTTCAGGTGTGCACTTTGTTGCTTTTTATTCATCGCCGCGCTCTTGTGTTTAATGCCACAACGCAGGTGTGGAGAGGTTTCCACGCGGGTTGGAATGGTCGGAGAAAAGGGTCAGGTGTGATTAAAAGAGGAGCACAAGGAGTTGAAGACGGGGGAGAGAGCAGCCGTGGCGTCTGGTTTCGAGACAGGAGGCAGAGGTGGAGATGTGGAGGCAGGAAGTAGGATGGATAGGATCAGGAATGAGTCCAGCAGAGAGACGGCAACGTATTCGATGTTCCGTAGATAAAGTCAGGCTGCGAGGGTTTGGCTGTGTAAGGAGGAGGGACTCGATGAAGACCAGAGAGGAGATTGATGGATGGAGAGAAAAAGAACAGGAAGTTAGCTGGCGTGAGAGAAGACAATGCAGAGGAGAGGGTTAGATGGAGACAGAGGATTGGCTGGAAAGAAAAAAAAAAACCCAATATGACACCAAGTTGTTATCATGACAAATATATTTTATCTACAACGTTTACAATGTTCTTTGTTTGTTTTGGAAACATTTCTCAAGCGCCCCCTCCCTCCCTCTGTTTTCCATAAAATGGTTCAGTCCTATGGGATCAGCGCTGCGCTCGAGGAGGAGACGCCTCGAAAAAGACAGGAGAGGAAACAAAGAGAGGAGCGGGGAGGCCAGGGGGAGGCTGGAGGGCTGCAAGAAGCAGAGGTGGGCTTGGACCAGAACCGGTGGTGGAGACTCCTGGAATAATGCACAATGGCTCGATCTTAATTATATCCATTTGTTTCAGCTATCTTATGCTGCCCCCGGTGGGGGGGGGGGACCCATGCAAAATGTAGGGGGGGGGGCATATCAACACCCAGACAGCCCCCCCCACCACTCTCACACACACACACACACACACACACACACACTCACGGGAATCTAACCGGGAAACCTTCTTGTCGTGAGCCAGGCAGCCCCTATCAGCTCCTACTGCCTTAGAAAACTCAGGGTTTTTTTTACATTAAAATGTTGTTCAGTGAAATAATCAATGCGGGCAATTGTTTAGCGAAAACCCGCCATCTTGTTCTTTTCTCAAATATTAGATCCGATTCAACTTTATTGTCGTTACACATGTACAAGTACAAGGCATCTAAATGCAGTAGTAGAGCATCTAACCAGAGTGCAAAAAGCAGCAGGTGCAGATATAATAAATCAATAAATTACCAGTATGTAAGAATTATGTAAATGTTGAGTGATGTCAATTATATACAAGCGATTTACATATGAGGACATCATACGGATGGATATGTGGATTAACCGTAGCAGGAACTATGGACATTATTTACAAGTAGAAATGTACAGTTGATATGTTCTGAATCCTAGTTAAAAATGATTGAAACGCAGTTCTGTGTAAAAAGTTTTGCTGCTCCCCCGGACGGCTGGCTGTTACGGGAGTCCCCCCCGTTCATAGACATTTTTCCAAATTGTGTAGAGATAATAAGATCACCTGCTCTCAGAATGCCTGCTTTCCCTGCAGTTTCCCAAACTGAGGCATTTAAATGTAACAGAACATCACGGCTACTTCTTGCCGTGTCAAACGGATACCGACGAAACGCCGCAAAGAAGTTTTGTTGAGCTCAATTGACGTATCTGTTGTTTTAATGACGCGTCCGCTTCCTCACATCTGAGCAGGTTTTTCGCGGTTGTCGTCTCGACGCCCCCGAGGGATTCAACATGTCCGACAATGGCAATCTGTTATTTTGCTGTCAGCCTTCATGCCGTTCGCCGGAATCGTCATCTATTAGGCGAAACGACTCCACGCTGTTATTTTGCTCCATTGCCGTAAACGCCGGGCAACCGCGTTGAATTCATCACCGTGAGACCTGCTGCAAAAGTGAAGGAGACACACACACACACACACACACACACACACACAAACACACATACATGCACACACACACACACACGCACACCCTTGCTGCGTGAGATTCAGGGGAAACATTATATTCATTACAGGTGATCATCGTGTCACAGTGAATAAAATTATCATTTCATTTTTTGCATGGAGAAATGATAGTTCAAAACAGAACAGTGATGCAAAAGCAAATTAGCTCCCCTCAAAGGGGGATGTTATCCTCATCGTCGCCGTTCTTTTTCCATTTCTCCGGCTCTGACTCTTTCACGGTTGCCATGGCTTCTCAGAAACCCGCTTCCAGGAAAAGCATTAATTAGCAGCCGAGCGCCGGGTCGGTTTCCCCGGAGGGGTGCAGGTGGGCAGAGGTAGGGGGTCGCGACCCTTCCTGTGATTCACTCAGAATTGAATTCTCACGTACCCAATTTTAAATTTAGAACCTGCAATTGTCGCGGGTAATTTTATCTGTGTGACAAAGACGGTCGCTTTTGGTTGGTTTTCCGCCATTTCTCTGGAAATGCGTCCAATTCAATTTATATGTAAGTCATTTCCTCCAATCCTTTCTATGACGGGTGAATGAGAAGGTGAACGGTCGTGTATCTCCAAACGACATGCGAATGAGAGAGTGAATGGTTGTATGTCCATATGACGTGGAATGAGAGGATGAACGATTGAATGTCCCTATAAGCCGCTGAATGAGAGGGTGAATGGCTGAATTCTCTGTGACGTGTGAGTGAGAAAGTGACTGGCTGTGTGCGATGTGTGAATGAACGGGTGAATGGTTTTGTGCGTCGATATCGTGTGCAATCGAAAGACCGAATGGTTGTGATTAGTTGCCGTCCTATAAATGACGTATGGATGAGAGGGTGAATGGTTGAATGCCTCTATAAGACGTTGAACGACAGAATTAGCGGTTGCAAATCTCCGTATGACGCGTGAAATCCGTCCGTATGATGTGCGACTGAAAGAGTGAATGGTTGTAGTTCTGTAAATTACGCATAAATGAGAGGGTGAACGACTGAATGCCTCAAAAAGGAAGGAGTGAATGATTGTAATTCTCTATATGGCATGTGAGTGACAGAGTGAAAGGTGGAAATGTCTATACATTGTGGGAGTGAGGGAGTGAATGCTTCTATGTCTGCCCTGTGATTGGCTAGCGACCGGTCCAGGTGAACCCCGCCTCTCGCCCAATAAGAGCTGGGATAGGCTCCGGCAGAGGTACAGACAGTGATGGGATGAATGAAGGCCTAGTTATCGTTGAAAACCCTCAGACCAACCGTGAAAAAAAGTCGAAAGTGCTGCTCAAAGAGATGTTCTCAGTTTGTTACTCCCCGACCAAAAGCTAATTTGTAAAAATCCCGAACTGCAGGATGACGAACGCTTCTCTTTGCGCTTCGATTGGGATTTTTGTTGGGATTATTGACTCAACCCTGACGGAGCAATTAGTTTGAGATAAAGTAAGTGCTGCCTTTGACAAAAAAAAAAAAAAGCACTTGAGACAAATATTAATTAATCTTGTTTTGCAACCGTGCACATTGTTCAACGCCTTCCCTGTCATGAGTAATCAAGGGAGTTTTTTACATGAGGTCTGGTAATTCGTTCAAATGAGAAATTAAATATTCAATTTTCTCTGAGTGATTCCTCCGCCTGTATTTGCCTCGCAGAAAATAAATTGGCTGGCGCGTGGGCTCCCAGCTGTTCGGTTGCCCGCATCTGTTCGGATGGATCGCGGCAGGAGGTCCCGTCAGCGTCATGATACTGATTTGATACACATATGCGTGAACGCTTTACTTAAAGGAGTCTGATCTGCAGTTTGAAAGCAGGTCGTACTAATCGAGCATTTTTTTTTTCCCCCAAACCTGCAACGTAAACACCCCGTCAACAGGGAGCATGAAAGCATTCGTTTGATGCTGACGGCTGCAGGTCTGCCTCCGCTCAACTGCAGTATCTCTGTAGCATCTTATGAAGGACATGCAAATGTTGATCGTATCCTCGCGCGAACTCCTGCCAGGCTATTCACACCCCCTGTTGATGTCATTCCAGGGTTCGATCTTTTACCGCAAAGCTGACGCCGTTTGCTCTGAAAACAATTGAATTTTTTTTTTTTTTTTTTTTTTTTCCTCCCCCACCCCAACCTCCCGCAAGCAGAA
>CAAKHD010012224.1:49485-65122 GCA_901007705.1 Fistularia tabacaria
ACAAACATGTAAACATACATTTTTACACACATACCCATACCTACATAAATATATATATATATATATATATATATATATATATATATATATATATATATATATATATATATATATATAAACACACATATACACAATATACACATACGCATATATACATACACATTTCCATATGGATAGCACAAAAAAAAAAAAAAAAAGAAACTACTAAAGAAGCCGAATGAATAGGTTGAAAATAAAACACAGCTGGTCATGTCCGCTTCACTGCGGTCAACGTTATCAAATCCGGAATTGCGGATAAAGCCAAAGTCAAGTTGTTTTTTTTCTCTGGGATGTGGAACCTCATTTCAAAAACCGGTTAAAATCCCCCTCGCCGTGGTGCCATTATCCAAATGACATTTAAATGACGTGAGATGGGGGTTTCCCCACATTTCCTGGGTAGCGTTAGCATCGCGCGAGGACAGCCTAATCGCAGTCAGTCGCCAGCATTTCCAAACCCAAGACACGAACAAAGAAATTCCATAATCTCACCAGTTCGAGCTCATAGATGAACCCTATATTTATATTGTATATTCTAGATTTTATAGTTTTCCGGTGCTGCCTACATATAATGTGTGTTTCCGCACACATTCACGGGTCAACTGCGGAAACCTTTTTTTTTTTTTGACCGTGCAATTTGGACCATCTATGAATTCGAGAAGAAAAACAAGCTCCTACCAGCCGTTGAAATAACACGGTGAATTTCTTCTTATTTCCTTCTTCTTCTTTTTCCTTTCACTCTATCACTTTACAGCCAGATAGATTGCCGAGTCTTCAGCTAGAGGATCTCAAGTGTGGCCCTTTGGAATAACCGTGTTACACCGTCACGGTGTGATACTTGACCTTTGACTCCACGATAACATCGCCCAAGATCTTTAATTAATAGCTCCCCTGAAAAAAAATGGTGAAAATCGGATACTTGTGAACTCCGTGGGCCTCCACAAATGTAAAGCTAGTGATTGTTCATCTCTGAGATGTGAAGTGCAGCGCAAATCCATTTGCTTGGAAGTACAATATGTCTTTCCAGAAAAAAAATACTACTCGAGTTAGTCATTTATTCCCGGGGCCCTCCGAGTTCTCAGGTTCTGACCCTCAAAATAAAGATGCCGGAGACTCGGACCCCTCCATGCTCACAAGTGCTTGAAGTGTTGTGAGCTTAACACACACACACACACACACACACACACACACACATAGGAGGAAAACTCATACCTGCCAGTACAGCTTTTGTTGAGGTAAACTCAGGAGAAAAGTACACTGTGTTCAGCAAGTGCAAAATAAAACACACACTCCCACAGCTTTACTCTGTTTCTCACAGTGCCGGGCACTTGATTTGATCCAATTTCTCAAAGTTGCTTCTTTGTGATGAAGTGATTGAAACAAAAGAGGGGCGGCACGGTGGTGCAGTGATGAGCGCGGCCACCTCACAGCAAGAAGGTCCCTGATTGGTTTCCTACAGAGATCCTTTCTGTGTGGAGTCTCCATGCTCTCTTTGTGTTTACATGAGCTTCTAGCGGGTTCTTCAGTTCCTCCCACAGTCCAAAAACACACAGGAAGTTCATTGTAGACCTTAAATTATCCAGACATGGAAATGAGTGAATGGTTGTATGTCTCTATATTAACTCTCATTTTTTTTTTTTTATGTGTATTAATGTATGTATATATATATATATATATATATATATATATATATATATTTTTTTTTTTTTTTAATTTATTTATTTATTTATTTATTTATTTATTTTTACCGCTTTGTCACTTTTATTGCTTTACTTCTATTTTATTTTTTTAATTAAATTGAATTTTAAATTAAATTAATTACTTTTTTTTTTCTAAATATGTCTTTTTTTGTATATGTCTGCACGATGTCCTTGAGTGTCGAATAAGGGGCCTTTAATGAAATGTATTATGATTATTGTATGGCATGTGAATGAGCAAGTGAATGATTTCATGTCTTCTTATGACTTGTGAGTGAGAGGGTGAAGGATTTTGTGTCTCCACTGCTAGCCTATCAGTACAAGCGGTTATAGATAATGAACAAAAGACCTGTTGTCCGGCCGTGCATTTGTTTGTTATGAGGTGTTATTAGCAGCAGCGCGGGGCTGTCCCTCTCCATCACGTCAGCCGCCAGCAGCACATCAGCGGCTCAGGTTCCCTCCAGTAATGCGCCGGGAGCGGCTCTGTTTCCCTGCAAATGGCAGAAAGATGCAAAGCAACCCGACTCGTTTATTTTTTTTTCCCCTCTGGAATCTCCTTTTTCTCCAGCTGTATTTATTTTTGCGGAGCCGTTCTACTTTCCGCTGGCTAACCGAAGACACTAATTAGCTGAATTGGCCAAACTGGCATCATGACTCAAACCGAACTTCCAGAGTTTTGTTTTGTTTTTCGAATCTGAATGCATATTCGTTTTCATTTTATATTTTTGGGGGGGCTGGGGATTGACCAAAAAATAGAAAATACATTTAAATTACACCCAGGCGATGGTTTGGTAACTGCAAAAGCCTTATTAAGATGACATAAGATAGTTGTGAAGCGGACGTCCACTTTACTACCACCGCTATGACGTACTGATAGCTTTCATCGTTCAATCATGAAAAACCTTAAAAAACCCTCGGCTGCCGGCGTTATTCACGCCTATGAATTGATAATCGACGCTCAGCTCATATCACTCTGAATGAAGGGGTGAATGTGGGATGTGTTTATCACAAACTCTTTTCCAGTGCTCGTACTAGTTAAAAAGCTCATCATTATTATTACTGATATTAATATTATTACCAGAAGTAATAGTAGTAGTTGTAATAGTGTTTTATATATATTTTTTTCAGAATTAATATTTTTATTCTTTCTATTCTTATTATCATTTTTTTTTTTTTTGGTTTAACTCCAGTTTAATAAACATTAATATGCCCAATGCTGAAACACGTTTAGCGGTAGCGAAATTAGATTCCTCTAAATGGATTTGGGATGGATCGGCTGTGCACTCCCGCGAAGGAGGTGAATTAAAACAGTAAGTAAGTATTTTACAAATTTAGTTAGGTGCAGTAAAGTGATGATATGTTACTTTAGTCCCTGCTGCTGAGAAATAGGCACTGTTGTTCCATAACTGGTAGGAGTTCTCATTGTCACCATCCCTTCGAACACAAATCCTCTCTCTCTGGGAAATCAGTGTATAACTGACTAAATCAATTCCAACTCCTTGCTTTATTGGATTTCGCCTCGGATCTGCTTTTGAATATTACCACGACTCCTGCATGATCACATCGCGTTTCTAGTATCTTTCCAAAGGAAGGAACGCAACATCACTGACTTCCTTAAGAGCGGCTGCAGGTGAAGGAGTCATCTGTCGTAGGTGCCGGGAATTACATTGTGTAGGCATCAGCAGTCAGAGCCCGAAGACGCTTAAAGCCTATAACATTACACCTGATCTCCAGGGTTAAGGCAGAACAAGCTGCACGCTCAGACACGATCCGCACGCTCTCCCCCTCCCGTACATGCATTCGGCGGGGAAGAAACCAGGCTGTCTGGGATGAAAATAGACACGCAAGCTCCGGTTTAGGGAGGGGTTATTTTATTTAGATCTGTTTTAAGCAGGGAGGGGGCGGTCCTTTCCAGGCACGTCTTAAACCTAACCCAGATTTGGTTTTGCGCTCGGCTTGTCAGCGGCTCCGCGGGACAGAAAACGAGTCCTCACGCAGTTGTTTTTGCATCTGATAAAAAGTGTCTAATGTTAATTAAAGTTGAGAGACAGCAAAAGCATCGCTGGAATAATACTGTGTTTATTTCCGCCTGTACGCGCTGTCGGCTAATCGCCAAAAAACAAACGTCTTTTCGAACAAAGGGCTGGAACGACACGGCTGTTTGGGTCACCCATCAGCCCTCAGCTGCTGATAACACAGCCTCCATTCTCCCCGCCATCAGACCTAAGTGGGCGTTCACAAACAAGTCCTGGCATAATGACATTTTTTTAATTGAGTGTTGACATCAAACCGCTGGTTATGAAAATATTTGCATAAATTGGCCTGATTGAGTATCCTCTCACTCCGCGTGCGGGGCCTGCTGCGAACGCGAGGTGCTTCGCTGCCTCGGCACGGAGCCGCAGACAGACGAGGAGTGATTAACAACGCGCTCGTAAAGGCCGGGACACAAAATTCGGTCTCAGAAATGCAGCCGTGATCCCCCCCCGCTGCCAAAGCCCGATGCCAGGCTCACACCTTCAGACTTTGACACGATCCTTAAAAAGACTCGTGGAAAACGATCATCTTAAACCAGCTCGCACCTAAAGACTGGTTTTCAGAGTTTTAAATCTCAGCGCGGTCTGAGATTAGGTTTTTCCGACAACCGTGGATCTTCCATCTAAAGACGGCGCTCGCTCTTTCTGTCCCTCAATCAGTCCCAGTCCGTCATTTGCCCTTTTAATAATTTAACGTCACTAGCACTTAATGCCATTCAATTCAGTGGAAATTATATTAGCGTAACGAGCACACTCAGCGGGGGTTTGCTGAGCCTCTGCTGTTTCTGCTTGTCTGCAAAGAACTGCCAACTCTGCCGCCGATACCGATCCGGCGATTGTTGTCTACCAGGTTTCCTTTTACCGATTTTGTCGGCGCTCATCTATCGGTCGTTGATCCAGTCTTTACGTCGATGTTGCCCAAAGACGTCCCGATCGTATCGAACACGTTCGGTGTCGTCGGAAGCCCAAGACCGGGGCAAAGACTGAGCTTCGGCTGTGAGACGAGCGGCCGAGATGACGGGAACGAGCCGCGACTGCGGTAAGACTCCGTCGAGACTCCTGAGGTTTCCTCCCGACTTCCAGCTCAGAAGTCTGTGAATGGAAAATGGTAAAGGTACAAGCCCGACGTTGGTCTTCTGAGGGATGTCCCATGATGCTCCTCTCTTATTACTCCAACTCTTCCTATCCTGGCTCACGTCCCTTTATCAGTGCGCCGTAGGAGCCGCGTCTTCTCCCCTTGGCGTGGTCGACTGCAGCATCTCGCCAGGCGTCCACCATTGTCATTTCCTGTCTGTCACTCTCTGCTTTCTCTCTCCGTCCTCCTTTCACCCCGACCGGTCGAGGCAGAAGGCCGCCCCACATCGAGCCCGGATCGGCGCCGATGCCGGGAATGTTGGGTTTCCGTGGATCTTCTTTAAGAGGGTGGTCCACTCACGGAAAGCGCCATCAGACGGCCGCGTCGCGATTCAGCGCCGAATTTAAAAAAAAAAAAAAAACACCCCTGGTTTGGCTCACTCAACGATGTCGTTCATTTGCTGTTTTCCATCCCTCCGTCTCCGCCCGGCCCGCTTCGCTGCCTCTGCTTTCAGGCCGATACCCGAAAACACACGGCGACTTCAGACGCGCCTCGGTTTGTCAGATAAGTGGCTCGCTCTCTCATCTCCCGGCAGGTTCACGTGATTTTCACTTACACTTATCTTTCGGCCCCGAAGGCCCCCCCGATCGGGGTCTTCCTCGCGACACGCCGGTAAAACGAGACCCCCCCCCCCCCTCGATCGCGGTCGGCATTTGATGGAAGTCTCTGCGATACAGAGGCGTGAGGAATGGAGGACGTTAGATGCAACTTCACATGTGCATCTGTGTTTTCACAGCTCATTAGTCAGGCAAAAACATTTCTGCTCATGCTCGAAGAATGATTTCGGGAAAAGCAAGGTGAGATTGTCTGCCTACTCCTGTCCAGACTGAAAAATCACCGCAGCTGGAAAGTGCCTGCAGCGCTCGCAGGTCTGCAAAGGACCCGGTAATCCTCCCGTGTTTTCCTCTCCTATCGGTTTTTGGAAATAAATCTCCGGTTCTGCTCAGATTTCCTCGGATAGAGGTAAATTTGAACCAAAGTGATACAGAAAGAGGCCAGAGGACGACCGGTCCGGGCTCCGGTCGTGCCGCTTCGGGCACATCCTCAGCTTCTCATCTGCCGCGCTAAATGCTAAATGCTAAATGGCCTACACTTACACAGCCTACATCGTCATCATGTCTCAAAAAGGGAACGGGTGAACGTCTTTTATGAATGTGGAGGTTCTCAGTCCTCCGGCTCATGGTGAATTCCTGTCAAAATCTTCTTCTCGTTTCACCCGTCATCCGAGGGGCTTCTACAGTTCTGGACAAGAAGATTTCGACGAGAAGTATCAGGGGTGCTAAATACGTCGATCGGGATTTACCGGTCGATCTCAAAGGTAGTATTGGTAGATCGCGTGACATTGAAAAAAATAGACGTCAGCCTATCATCCAGCCCATCACTTGATTGACATACAGGGCAGCCAGTCAGATGACAACTGAATTTTTCCGACAGTTAAGTCACCGCGCGTGCGCAAACAACGGCGCTAAGTGCAGCAAAACTAACAAGCTAATCAGCGAGTTACCTCCAATTTTAACCCCTCGCTTTTCTTGATCTACCCGGTAGATCATTTTGACTCGGTCACTTTATAAGTAGCTCTCGTGCTGAAAGAGTGTGATCACCCTTGTGTGAGGGAGTGAGTCTATATGACACGTGAACGTCTCTATATGAGGCAGAGACTGGTTTTACGCACGACCGGTCCGGGGTGAGCCTCGCCTCCCGCCCGATGTCAGCTGGAATGGGCCCCATCCCTGCAACCCTGAGTGCGGGATGATAATAATGATAATGTATCCTTTATTAATCCCCGAGGGGAAATTCATTCTCTGCATTTAGCACATCATGGATGAACCATGAGCCTTTGGCTGCCGTCTGCCAGCGCCAGGGGAGCAGTTAGGGGTTCAGCGTGTTGCTCAACAACACTTCGACACGGCAGGAGGAGCCGGGAATCGAACCAGGAATGCTCGGTTCCAAGGACGATCGCTCGACCTCCTCCTCCGACCCCGATAACCGATATAGACGAATGATCGAGTAAATAGATCGGGGTGCGTTGCTTTAATGACTCCATCATCACAGATGTTTACATTCCCAGTCATTGACGTTGATGTTTAAGTTTTATCATGAGGTTTCTTGTGATCTGTTTCACCTGCATAGCGATCACCTGTCACATCAATGAGGTGGGAAAGTAATTATTAAAATGTAAATCAACATCAAGGAGCAGTTTGTCTGTATTTTCTTTTTAAAGAGGAGATGTTTGCAGAGAAGACTTTATTTCGATGTCTTCATTAAATGTCTTTAAATAAGCACGTTTATGTTCCACCACCAAATTACTACAAAATCACCCTTAAAATGTGTTTTAAATGACTTGAAAATGAGCAAGAAATGGTCCGGAAAGAAAAGAAACAAACAAAAAAGAAAAAAACAACTCGAAATGAAAGCGGAATGAAATGAATCCTTGCGTCTCCTGGAACGGCCCCGGTGTAATTTATGGTTTATATTTGACATGTGATTTTCCAGTTAATCAGATAGCGTGATATTTATGGAGATCAACACAAGTGCAAGCGCACTTCGAAACCCTCTTCTCGGCATTAAGTAGTTGTTTGTTTGTTTTTTTTCACAGCTCCAGCCCAACGCTATTCCTGACACGGATGTTAATTCCCTTCGCATCTCGATTCTTAAGTGTCGTCGAGGCGACTGGCGTCTCCCGCCGTTCACCTCCCGTTATGGGGCGTGGAGTTTGGAGCGTTAGCATTGTGTGTCTGTAACGAGGCGATGCTTTATCTCCGCCGTGTAACGGATGGTATCTCCGCGTCGTGATCCGATTCCCCTCCTCCGTGATCCCTCGCACTAATTAGACGTTTTCTCTCACGCCAAATTTGCGCTGAGATGAGCGGGAACCGGCAGGTTGACGTGGTTGACAAGCGTCACGTGGGACCTCGCGTTTACACGGGTTTCTGACAGGAGGGCTGGAAACGCGTGGAGCGTAAGGGCTCTCCGCTTCTGATTCCATCTGAACGCCGCGCCGGTGTTCTCCGAGAGGAAAGGATGCGAGACGGAGAGAACACGTTTTTATCAAAATGAAAGTTCTCACGGTAACATTTGTGTGCGGGATGGACGCCCAAGACAGTTCCATTTGTGCTCCGACTTTCAATTTCCTAGCGGCGGCGGAGTTTTATTCAGCATAATCAACAGTAGCCGCTCTCACACAGAAAAGTTCTTACAACTGTCCAGCTCCAATTGGGTTCCAGGAACTAATAACCATGGACTATCAGATGGGTTGAAGTGTTTTTACTTTCTTCCCGCACTGCCTCTTGTGAAGAACCCTCTTAGCCGTTCGCTAACTCCAGGTTTATTTCGGGCGAAAACGTTGCCGTTCTTCCGCGAGCTCCTGAAAACCCCTCTGTGGAGCAGCAGGCCGGGAGACCTTGGACCTCTTTGTCGTTCCATTTCTCACTGGTTTTGTCCATTTTTATCCCAAGAAAACCGTTGACCGACATAGTTCTTGAAAAAGTCGCTCTGCAGTCAACAAGTCAAGTTCGTGCTGACAGGGCTAACTTAGTGCTAACAGGGCTAACTTCAGCCTTTACTAAACTGTGGTTCTTCCTTGTTTAGATGTTTACATTTGCGCTTTGTTTTTTCTTTGCTCTTCTATTTTTATGGCTTGAAACCGGACCTGGGTACTCATTTCATACCACGGACAGTGAGGTGCGCCGGTTTGACAGTAAAAGTTCCTCGAATCCTTGAATCCTTGAATATATCTGCTAACGGGTGTGGCTAAGGCTTCCACCAAGCACCTGCATCATGTGTACCTTCTTCTTTTCTTTGTGGCTTCTTTCAGGGTTTCACCACAGCAAATCCACCTCCTCCATTTATAACCCTCTTCTGTCACACCAGCTAACTTCTTGTCCTCTCTCACTCCATCCTTAACTCTCCTCTCTGGACGTCTTATGAGTTCCGACGGAACCGTAAAAAGACCCTTCCTCAGAGCAGGGGTCAAAGCGGTCGCGGGAACTGAGGTCCTATTTCCCGGTTTCCACTGCTGTCCGAATGCACCGACGGCCCATTTCCCGAAGAGGTTCGAGGAACTGCAAAAAGTTCCGACAGCGCGAGAGTGGCTCACGTTACCGTCTGAAAACGGCATTTTCATTCTTTTGACATTCATGGCTCTCGATTATCACGGAAGTCTACCTCACTCTCTGCAGAGGAAATTGCTCCGCAGCCGAATGCAGAGTGCGAAACCTCTCATTTTAGCTGTGGGCATATCCGGTAATTAAAGGATTAACTTGGTAATCTAAATTGTCTCTTGTCTTTCGCTTCCTCCTTCCTCCCATTATTTCCTAACATCCATTTCAAAGATTTAAGAATGCTTCCCCTCTCTCTGTCTGTGGCTCCGGTGCAGCCCTGTAATCAACTTGCTTCTGTTTAACCTCGTTTCCCGGCCGAGTGTACGGGAGGAGGGGGGGGGCGACAAATCCTCGAGCGTGCCTTGGAAGGCAAACAGCGCCCCGGAGCTGGAACTCCGGCTGCTTTTCAGGATCGCCAGGAGCCCAAATTATGTCTGAATCTCTGCGGCTCTTTTGAAAGTCATCGTTGAAGGTCGGCGGTTCGATTCCAGGCTCCTCCTGTCCTCCGTCCGTGCCAAAGTGTCATCGCGCAACACACTGGACTCCAAGTTCGCCCCTCGATGTCGCGGTCACTATCGTCGTGTGTGAATGGATGGATGTGATGCATTGAAATGCACTTTGATACCAGAAGAAATCGCTTTTTTTGTCAAATTCAGTTCCACATAGAGCACAAATTCAGCAAAATTTGAGAACTGCATTTAACCCATCGTGGATGAACCATGAGCAGAAGGCAGCGAAGGACCTCGGAGGAGCTGGGAATCGAACCAGAAATGTTCGGTTCTACGGGCTACCGCTCACGCCACGGCATGTGAATGAGAGGGTGAACGCTTGTACGTCTCTATATGCGGCCCTGTGATGGACTGGCGTTCGGTCCAGGGTGAACCCGTCTCTCGCCCAACGACAGGATAGGCTCCAGCTGCCCCGCGACCCCGAGTGCAGGACAAGCGGTGTTGAAAATGAATGAAAAGTGGACACTAGTTACCAAGAAAGTAAAAATCTATTCGTTGAAATAAGCTATAATAATCATTTCAAGCAATCGCTATTGATCTGCGACGGCCAGCACAACTGTTATTTGGGTTGCGAAGCGTTACATCATATGTTGTAACAGGATGGGAGAGGAGAGAAATCAAGTTGGCGCAGAGGAACAGAAATATTTGAGTTTGAGGTAAACAGACTTGGTGTGACGTCCTCATGACTGGTGCTCGTCTGCGAGTTTGAAGATGTAATTGCATGGAGCCCAGGACCCACTCAGGACCGGTCTTCCCTCAAATCCAGCTTTGTCGTTGAACATCTAAGCTTTGCCAAGCAGTCGCTTTGGCCTTACTTTTTTTTATTTTTTTTTATCATCACATGCACAAGAAGGAACCTCACCAAATGTCCCAGGTTTAGCCTAGCCACCGAGCACGGCGTTTCTGCAAACGGCAGGGCCAGTAATTAAACCAGTGATATCGAAAACCGAAAGGTTCGACAGGCTACTCCAGCCATGAAATGAGATTATATGTGGAAACATCTGGAAATAGCGTTTGTGTGTGTGTGTGTGTGTGTGTGTGTGTGTGTGTGTGTGTGTGCTCAGAGAGCACAGATTGCCGAAGCCCGCTCTTCTAATATATGCAAATCTGACCCAACCCAAACCATCATGAATCAGAAAATATTAACCAAATATATACATATATATATATATTTTATTTTTTTTCATAAAGGCCCATGGAATATTTGCTGGGATCAATGAAATCAATCAAAGTTAAAAGGCTCGTCCCAAAATGCATTCGGCTCCTTCTCTCTGTCAGTGAGAACTGGTCCTGGTGTGCGTTTTGTCAAAGGCTGTGGGTCCGAGAGGCCATCAGGAATCGGAAAATTCATGTCTGCAGGCACATCATGAACAGTGGCTCTTATTTATATTTGATAAAAAAATTTAATCAATACATTTCGTTTCACAACTTTTCATATTTCCTTTCATAAACAGATTTTTAAATTCAATATTCAAGGAATATTCCAAGTGGCAAAAAAATGTACATTTTGTGCATCACATCTTCAGTGCCTCTCAAAGTTTGTGAAAGAAACGACTAAATGCGCAAGCGCTAAAATAAACATTAATGTTAGGCCATTTGTTTGGCGTCAGCCCGGCTACGGCCGCCGCTTCCTCTTCGCCTTACTTGTACGTCAAAGATTTTGGAAAAGTAGGATGTCTCACTTTGAGCTGCTTCGATTGGCTGCGGTGAAACATTGTTCAGCATGGTTCACGCCGTCACCGACGCCAAGTCACGGTAATTGTAAGGTTCGGACGCATTCACGGGACACACAACAAGCGCGCTCTGTTTCATTTCCACGCATCTCTTGAAAATGTCAGCTCCTCCACATTCAAGGCAAATTGGGCTTTTTAACACAAAGGCAAGTGGAGGGAAGGTGGCAAAAGTAGGTCCTCCGTCGGCCCCGCGGGGCCTCTCTTCAAACAACCGACGGAGGGAGAGGCGAAAAATGAATAAAACAAGCAAACCACGACAAGCAGATGTGGAGGCTGCTGTTCAAAAATGTTCAGCCCTCATGAATACCATTGCTTATTTACAAAAACCGAACATTTCTTTTTGTTCACAGACCGCCTGACAAAACACAGAAACACGGTTTAATCATTCTAAGTGCCGCCTCCTTGACGACAGACCGTTTACATTGCCGGCCTCTGATGGCAACCCTCGAAAGTTGATGACGTGACCCGAGCCTCCGCGGCGCATCTGTCACGGAAATCTCTTGGTCGCGGAGCGCTGTAGGCGGCGCGTTATTAGTATTCAAAATTAATATGTGCGTGCAGATGCGCGGCCCTGCCGCCGCCGTCCGCGCTAAGAAGCCAATTTTCTATTCATTTAAATTGAGAGACATCGCAATGATGTGTCGCGTGTGATTTCCATATTCAACCCCCCTCTTCTGTCCTTCCGTCTCCGAGCTGTATTTATTTATTCTTTTATCCCGACACCTCCTTCCCCCCCGATGATACGAACGGCATCTGATGAAGCCTGGGTTGCCATGGTTTGCCATCCCTGCGCGCCTCCGTTGTTTTGTTTGTTTTGTCCCCATACCAGTGAATCCTCCAACGCCCGTGATTGATTGTTTCCACGCTCACCTTTAAGAAGAAGGATATTGTATGTGCATTTGAGCATGAGTGTGTGTGTGTGTGTGTGTGTGTGTGTGTGTGTGTGTGTGTGTGTGTGCGCGCGCGCGCAGTTTTGCATATTTCCGTTCTCATTGGCCGAGAGAAAGACAAATCTGTTTGCTCGCTGCTTCCCGTGAGTCTATATTTCACGCGGGTGCTTTAAGGTGCCTGGCGGAGAGAGTCTCACTGAAGCACGCTTGTCTAGCTGAAAAATGTATTCCGAATCTCAAACACGAGGAGGGGTAAATATTTGTCATGGCAACAAACACAGATCAGTCACGTCGGATCGTATATGATCTCGTATAGAAACTCCCGGCCCCCCTCTTCCCTCCTCGGCTGAGCCGATTTCTGCACGCTTTCTTTGGGCCGGTCTCTGTGTGGGAGCGCCGTTTGTCTTGGTTTACCTGATTCCAGCAGGCAGTCGAGCTTCCATCTCCGGGCGAGAAGGTCCCCGGTCGGATTCCCGCAAGGGGGGGGCCTTTCTGTGTGGAGTCTCCATGTTCTCCCCACGTGTGCGTGGGGTTCCTCCGGGTTCTCCGGGTTCCTCCCACAGCCCGAAAACATCAACTGGAGACCGTGAATTGTCCACATTTGAATGACAGGGGGAACGGTTGTATGTCTCTATGTGATTTTTGAATGAGAGGGTGAATTGCCGTAAGTTTCTATATGATATCTAAATGAGAGGCTGGATGGTTGTTTTTTCTCCATATGACGTGTGAATGAATGAGTGAATGGTTGTACGTGTCTGTAAAACGAGTGAAACAGAGAGCGAATGCTTGTGTCTCCGTGTGGCGTTTGAATGAGTGAATGAATGCTTCTAAACGACCTGTGAGTGACAGGGTGAATTGCTCAGTAATTGTAAAATTGTACAATTCGATGTGTTAATAAGTGGCTGGATGGTTATATGTCTCTGTCCGATGAATGGGTGAATGGTTTTACGTCTGTAAGACGTGTGAATGAGAGAGTGAACGGTCGTCTCAATGTGACATGTGAATGAGGGGGTGAATGGTCGCGTCTTTTTAATGGGATTTGAATGAGTGAGTGAATGCTTCTATGTATCCAAATGACTCGTGAATGACAGGGTGAATTCTACAATAGCTATTTGATGGGTTAAGAAGTGGGTGAGTGGCCGTATGTCTCTATATGAAGTGTGACTGAATGGTTGTATGTCCCTGTAAAACGTATGAATGAGAGGGTGAATGGTTGTATGCTTCTAAACGGTGAATGCTTATATGTCTGGATTGTAAGTGTGAATGAGTGAGTGAATGGCTGTATTTCTCCACATGAGGTCCTCTGACTCAGAATCCTGCCTCCCGTCCAATGACAGCAGGGGATAGGCTCCGGCCGAGAGATGTACATCATGAATGAGTAACCCGAAATCCATGACGGTCCTCCTGCTAGGACCCCAAAAGCTTTTTGTCTTTGCTAAATAAAGATACTTCAGGGAGGGGAAAAAAAAAGTATATATATATATTTATATAAATTTAAATAAAACAGAAATTCAATTCCGACAACAGAGTGATTGCAAGGTGCACAATCGCGGCTCTGTTGTTTATGGCAGCTAAGAATGAAATGGTTGATTATTCTGGGTAGTGATTTTAATGGAATTAATTTCAGAGGACATCGTCGTGCCCCGATGGCGTCATAAAACATGTGTTATGGCTGCCGTTCATCACTGTGATGTAAATTATGCCCGGCGATTGCTCAATGATGCTTTCCTTCGGGGACATGATGTGATAAAAAATGTAATTGGCTCCAAAGGGCACACTCAGTGTCGCTGCCATGAGGGGGAAAACACAAAAAGAGGGTTATTTTCTCTCTAGCTACAGCTTTTTTTTTTTCCCCCCCTCTCCCACTCCTCCTCGCTAATACCCTCACACTGCGTCGCGTTCGGTGATTTTCTTCTCCGGGAAGATATTAAGGACCGAAATTAGCAACGTAAATGCTTATTTTACAGACGACAATAACACAGCTATGGGAGCGCTGTCAGCTCAGAGGTCGGGGGTGGAAAAGGGGATTTTCGTTTTTCCGCGCAGCTTTTTTTTTTTCCGCATTCGGCTGCACGCTGGAACTTTATGAGGGAAGCTGACACTTTACTCAAAATACTGGAGAAAGTAAGGAAACACTGAGCGAGCTCCGAACAGTCACCAGGAGGATTTTCCTTTTTTTTTTTTTTCGTTATTACCACTTCATCATCTCCTCTTCCCCGCGGACGCGGTCGGCGCCTCGCTCGGGAGTTGACATGGTCAGCTGGGCAGAGGAGGCAAGTGGTGGAGGAGCAGCAGCGGCGGCAGCAGGAAATCTGCTCCGGACATCACGGCTCACTACACTGACAGCTGGAGCACCCTTGTTGTGATTGTGTTGTTTTTTTTTTTTTTATTGAAGTATTTTAGGTCAGCCGAATCGTCTCCTGAGAGAAAAGCAGCTGCAGACATTTCAGGTCAGAGGCCTCCTTTTTAAAAAGTTCCCCTGGAAGTTAATGAAGCTGCAACATTAGCGTGTAGTAACCCCCCCCGCCAGCGTTTGAAAAATCACCTTTTGCGCCCCCAACCGTATTTACATCCATGTTACGCGTCTATAGCAATCTCACGGTGAACTGGACGCGACGTCTAATAAACATCCGCAACGTCCAATCAGATTTCCCGGAGACTTATGCAGCGCCCGTAGAGCCTCTGCACGTCTATTTGATTTGTTCATTGACCCGCAGGGAGTCTGCTAAGTGGCTGATACTCCCTGCGCACATGTGTGTGTGCAAGCGCATGTGTGTGTGCAAGCGCATGTGTGTGTGCGCGTGGGCGTTGACTTTGAAATACATTACGTCGTGACAATAATCTATGGCAATTTACCGCGCATCAGCCCGCCATTATGGCTCTGATATGAAGCGCGTGACTGGAATGCCTTTCCGCAAAATGACAATTCACTTCCCTGGTAAATTATGCGTTTAACCTCATTAACCCAAAGTGCGCGCGCTAAAATGGACCGCTAACCCCGACCCGTAAGTGAGGACACATAAACAGGAACTGGCAACATCATCGGACGCTGAGTTCACGCCGAATTTGCCCTCCGGCGAATGAGAAGCCGGCGTCGAGCCGGCGTCGGGAGCCCCTCCGACGTGTTTGAGGCCGTTAACCAGGCGGGTGTGATTCTCGGCGAACGGCGGAGGAGGGCGTGCGTCAGCGTGGCTGGGTAATGGCCGCAGCCGCAACGTCGGATCATTAGCCATTAGCGCCGGAGCGAGCCGACCTCCCGGTGCTCACGAGTTTAGGCGGCGACTCGGAGCAGTGAGCCAACCGCTGGCGATGAACTGCGAGCTCAACCGCGGCACCCCGAGGTGAGGAAACCAGCTTCCTCCACGGGCAAAACGCCGACGAACAGCCCCGTCGAAACAGTAAGGAGGGCTTTTCATTGTCGTTCCCTGCAAAGGCGGTGAAAGAAAAAGTGTGTGTGTGTGGGGGGGGGGGGGGGGGGGGGGGGGGGGGTTGGTGCCGGCCCGG
>CAAKHD010012226.1:0-15052 GCA_901007705.1 Fistularia tabacaria
AGAGCGGGAAGGGAAGCGGCACACCAAAGAGGAAATGGATGGATGGATGGATGGAGGGATGGATGGATGGATGGATGGATGGATGGATGGATGGATGGATGGATGGATGGATGGATGGATGGATGGATGGATGGATGGATGGAATACAGCATGGTGGTGCAGTGTTTAGCTCCGCCCCCTCACAGCCAGGTTCCTGGTTGGATTCCCCTCCTGTGTGGAGCCTCCACGTTCTCCCCGTGTGTGCGTGGGGTTCCTCAGGGTTCTCCCAGGGTTCCTCCCGCAGTCCACACACCTGCAGGAGCTTCACTGGAGACCCTGCGTGGGTGACTGGTTGGATGGAGCCTTATTTGGCTGGATGTTGAGAGCAGGATAGGTGGTCCAGATGATGAATGGATGAATAACATACCGTCATTTCTGGACGACAAGCCGCTACTTTTTCCCAACGCTTTGAACACCACGCCTTAAACAATGACGTGGCTCGTTTGGGGATTTTTGGGGTGAAAGTGACAGATAGCGATCAGCTGGAGGAGGACAAAGCAGGGAAAGAGAGTGGACGGATGGATGGACTCTTCTTTGTGTTATTTATCATCAATCTTTTTGGATCATCCGTGTTACAGCCGCCGTTCGGAAAAGACAGGCATTTCCAGGAAGTGTTTGTGGATGTTACCGGTATGTGTCGAATTAAAAGTAAAAAGAAAAAGTTTCTGCGCAACATCTTTCCTCTAAATATCTCAAGTTACAGCGAGGAAACCCGCGGCTCACAGACGGTCAGGCTTGGATTTGTACACATAGATTTCTGTATTGATTAAACCACCTGCACTTTGCTGCACATCAAGCTGCACCCCAATGTTTTATCTGCACTGCCAACACCCTTCATATCTATAATCATGCTAACCCTTTATTATTCATTATCAATCCATGTGTAAATGCAGGCGGACGGCAAAGTAAGAATTTCATTGCACTGGGAAGCACGTTTCCACACTTTCCACATGACGCTAATGACAATAAACACTTTCAGTCTTTGAATCCTGAAAATAGTGTAGTACAGGGGCCCCTTAAAATACAAATCACTTTATATACACATTTTTAAGATAGGAAGAGCGATTCCAGCAAATTGAATCCTTGAAATATGAAAAAAAAAGGATCTCCCAAGTCTGTCTTTTGATATCTTTGTGATTATTTGGTGTATTTTCTAATCATCATCAATGGGATCTAAGAAAGCAAGCGGTGAACCCAGAAAGAAGATGCTTTAAATGAAGCAGGGAATAGTAGTGAAGCAGGGAGGTGGAGTTGGCGTGAGTCATATCTCCTGTGAATGTCATGGCAGTGCATCCAGCGCATGAAGCAAGCAACTCATGCGTTTTCTGATATTTTAAACGGGGGAAATTCATTTAAGATACGAAAAAATCAACGTAGGAACCCACCTCTGGAACCGGTTCCATTCCAAACTAAAGGGACCTCAGGATAATTTGGTATAATATGATATAACATCATTTAATATACATCAGCGATGCAGCCTGTCCAGCGTGCGTGCAGAAAAACAGAATGGTGTTTGCTGCCTGCGGTAACCCTCGGCAACCAGAAGACACCCGTGACCTTTTTTTTTTCTGTCCATTGCGGTGTGTAAATCAGGTCGGAGTGCGTTTGCAATCGTGGGTTCAGCGCAGACCCCCCCCCCCAGGGCCCGGGAAGAGGTTTGTTAAGAATCTGAATTGAAGGCTGTTCCAGGGGTTTCTCTGCTGACAGTCACCTCTTGTGACTGGTTGGCCACCGTCCTGCTGAAGGGGAGAAATATGAATCACTCTTCGCTGGCTCCCTCCGCCTTCCTCCGAGAGGAGCCGCTCTGCTCCAATTAGCCCCCCGTACTTCCTGCTAATTCAAAGCGGAAGTCGCGCGCGTTTCCATTCACAAACGCCGCCTCATTAGCAGGAATCCACGCGCGGCCCTGAATGGATTGTTGTGGCGTTCTGGCAGCTGTTTACTCGGGTTTTATGAAAGCTTATGTTGATTAGTTTCTACTGAGAGACAGACAAAACACTCTGGAGGATGTCAATTAATGCCTCCCGACACACACACACACACACACACACACACACACTGACTACTCAATTAAGCATATTCAGCCTCTTCAGTGTTGATTTAGCATAAAACCTCAGGCCCTGGAAGCACCCTTCAGAAATTACGGGGGCCGCCACCTGCCTGTCTCTGCGTCGAGGGGGTTTTGATGGCGACGCTGATTTTCGGATGATTCCGGCGTTTTCCGTGTTTCTTCTGAGCTTCTGCCCGGGACCGACGGGACTGACGCGCCGTTTGTTTGCGGTCGAGGCCGGAGTTTGAATCGCTGCGTGTCTTCTGATGGTGTGTGAATGAGAGGGTGAACCGCTGCGTGCAGGACAGGCGTCCCAGATGATCTCGCCTTTGAATGTTTGGCTGTGGTGACTCCCTGAGAAGATGCCCTCTCGCACAGGTGACGCACCGCTGGGACCTTTCTCCTCTCGAGTACTTTGGTGTTATGAGGCAGTGTCGTCGTCAAAGAGAACAATCGACGTCGGCATTTTGATACCGAACACGGAGCTAAACATGCTAAAGTTAGCCTTCCAGAAAAACCGCAACGTGTTCAAGAATTTAAAGCTGCATCCAAAAACACTGCAGCTGCAAAAGCTGTGGCTGAAGAGACCAGGGAGGAGGACGGATGCTGAAACAGAGCAACTCGTAAACATCGTAGTTTTTACATCCGTGACAATTCACTTGTCACATCATGGATTTGAATGAGTCTTAGATTCAGAGTTATTTAACATTGAGGAGTTGTTGGAGTCGGAAACAACGGGGATGGAATTCGGGAGAAATGTTCGGTGCGCGCGCACACACACACACACACACACACACACACACACACACAAACACACACACGGTGTGTGTCCTTGTCTGGGATCTCGGTAGGGCTGTGAAATTAACATTCTTCCCTTCCTGCCCGCTGGAAGCCGCACATCCTTCCAGCCTTCGCCTTCATGTCTAGATTGAAATTGTAAAATCGTGAAATGACGAAGCGCGGAGAGGAATTAAAAACGGTCCGAGGGACTTTTCCGGAAGCTTTTCCAGGAGCAGATAACGGGCGGTGAGGTGCAGCGTGAAGGTCTTCTCCGAGCCTCGGCGCGGGGAGGCTCCTCGTCTCTGCACCAGGACCGGCACCAAGCGCCGAAACCCCGTTCGCGCGTCAGGTGAGTGGAGCAAATCTCCTGATTAGGACCGAAGTGTTTGGAGGGAAAACTATTTTGCAGCCGACAAGTCGTGGGGTTCTTCTCCCGCTGGCTCCGGTCTTCATCTCCGGAACCTCGGCCTGTTTTCCCGAACACCCTCAGCGCAGAGCTCCTGCACCTTCACCGCCATCACAGGGCGTTGTGTGATTGACGGGCAGATGAAGGAGGAGGAGCAGACACCTGGAAATCCAAACATGTTCTCTTGTATCACTCTGTGCTAGAAGGTCACGGAAGGTGGAGGAAAGGCTGATGGGTGATGAAGGAAAATCTGCTTGAAGGACAGGAAGAGCAGTCATGGCCCGGGTTTGGAGACACTGAGGAGAAGACAAGAGGCAGCAGAGGTGAAGATGTGGAGGTTCCTCTCTGGGGGTGAGGAGGATGGAATCCATCAGAGAGGCAGAGCATGCTAGATGTTCTGGACTGAGATGTTTCAGACATGGACAGTGGAGAAGATCTGATGGAAGAACGCTGAGGTTGGAGGTCTGGTGGAAGGCCAGAGAGGAGCTTCATGGATGGAGGGAAGAGGACAGGAGGGTAGATGGTGTGAGAGGAGAGGCTTAGATGGGTGGAGATGATTGGCTCTGAAGACCCCTGGATGTTCTTAGAATGACAACAATAATAACTACATTCAAATTAAAGAAAACAATTGAATAATAGTAATAATAATAGTAACAACAACAATAATAGTAACAACAATGACAACAACAATAATAATAATAATAATAATAATAATAATAATAATAATAATGATGATGATGATAATAATAATAATAATAACAATAACAATAATAGTAATACTAATAATGATAATAATGATGATGATGATGATAATAATAATAATAATAACAATAACAATAATAGTAATACTAATAATGATAATAATAATGATAATAATGATGATGATGATGATAATAATAATAATAATAACAATAACAATAATAGTAATACTAATAATGATAATAATAATGATAATAATGATGATGATGATGATAATAATAATAATAATAACAATAACAATAACAATAATAGTAATACTAATAATGATAATAATAATGATAACAATGATGGATTGGGAGGAACCTGGAGAACCCTGAGGAACCTCACGCAGACATGGGGAGAACATGGAGACCCCACTCAGGAAGACCTCCAGTGGGAATCCAACCAGGGACCTTCTGGCTGTGAGGAGGAGGTTCAAACCTCTGCTCCACCACGCCACCCCTCTGATATGAACATTTATTTTGGAAATCGAGGATTCAGAAATATTTGCTCGTCGTGGCAGCTGGACTTCCATTTGACCTGCTGCGGGTGTTTGGACTGCAGGAGGAACCCGGAGAACCCTGAGGAACCCCACGCAGACGCGGGGAGAACATGGAGGACCTCCTGAGGGAGTTGAACGAGGCTCCTCTCTGCTGGCAGGAGGATAAAATGCAACCTGGAGACTTTCTGTAATTGACGTTTTTACTTTCTAAATGTCACAGCTGTCTGGCTTCTGTTCTGCCAGGAATAGAAATGTCGGGAGGAGACGTCTGGTCAGAGCTCCTCGGCGGAGGAGCCGAGGAGGAGACCGAGCTTCCGGTTGGGTCTTGTACGCTGACAGGGAGGTTCTCCCAGTCCGGGCTCCTTCGCCTCCGTTTATTTGGGATTTTAACGCCGGCCGCGGAGCAAAGCGCTCCCGCCGACGAGGTGCGACGTCGAGCCGAGCGCTCGTCCGACCCGGAGGTCCTGGAGCAAACAGGCCCGTGGCCTCCATGTCTGTCCTCCGCGGTCCATGTCCAGGCCAGCCGGCAGGGTCCGGGAGACGCTTCTGACTTGGGCTGTATTCGGCATCACTCCGCTCGCCCCCCGTTTTTTCTTTTTCTTTTTTTTTTTTACATTTCCATAATTGATTGAGATGGCCTTCTTTTCATGCAGAGCCACGGCTGAAAACAAGTGAACGGGAGTGTTGGTGCACAGCCCGCCGAGCGAAATCAAACAGGAACTGCAGATCATCTGGTTGCCAGGCTGCGCCCTAAAATCCAGATCCCGGCTGCGAGTTGTTGTTTCCACGCTGCTTTTCACATTAACATGCCGTAAAGGAGGATTCCAAACTTCCCCGCTGTGAAGAAGAAGAAACGACAACTCCGCCGTTTGATGATGAAACACCACGGAGCCAAAATGGACACAATGCTGGGAGGAGAACCAGGCTCTGTTACTGAGAAACATCTTCTAAATCACAGATCGACTGGGGAGAAAAGCGTTTGGAGAGTTTTCAAAAGCGAGGTCGGACCCTCGGAGCAGAGCAGAGGAACATGCCTGGATCTGCCCTGCTTACCCTTCCATTTCTGGGAGCTGATGCAGGACTCGGTGACGCCGCCGTCTTCAGCAACCTTCACATAAACCCTGCTCTCCGAAAGCATTCGTCGCGGTTCTTTGAGGAGCAGAAGTTCTGGAAAGGGGCCTCGAAGAGGAAGCCAGGTCCCGCTTGGGAATCGTCCACGATCTCCAGATGTTTCGGGGGTCTGATGGACTTAGAGCTTCGGTTGGTCGGTGGGTTCCTCAGATCCAGAACATCTCGCCCGTTTCTGTTTGCAGACCAGGCTCGTGGATTTGCACATGGAAAACAGCACATCGAATTCCCGGCGTTCTTTCAATGTTTTTGGTTGATAAAGTTCTCCAGATCTTCCTCCCCCAAAACCAGCTGTGACCTGGTCGGTTCGATGGAGCGATACTTCCCCAACCCTGCAACGCGTCAGGATCATCCACCCAATGTCGACTTGATTGTGGCCGAAGTTGATGAAGAAGAAGAAGTGTCCTGATTTTTGCAGATATCTGACTCAAATGGAAGAGCACTCTGAGGAGGTAAGAACCTCTGAGGAGGTGAGAGCCTCTGAGGAGGTGACAACCGCTGAGGAGGTGAGAACCTCTGAGGAGGTGAGGTGTTTCCAGGGATTTATTGAAAGGGCGAATGGAGGACTGGACCGGGTCGCTTCTGGGGGTCAACGGAGTCTCAGGGACTTGCAGGGAAAGGTGAGATGCAGATGATCTCTGGAGTCATCTGGGTCAGATATCTGCAAAAATCATGACAAGAAGGAATGCCGCTATTGTCGCATCCAGCTCTACACAGAGCAGAACATGAGCGAAACTTTGACCACTGCATTGGACCCGTCATGGATGCACCGTGAGCAGGGCGCAGCTGAGGACCAGCTGCCAGGGGAGCAGTGAGGGCTTCGCTGTCGAATCAGGATTGTTCGGTTCCGAGGACGACCGCTCAAAGCCCCTGCGCCCCAACCGGCCGAAAGGCCGAAAGGTCGAAAGGTCGTCCGCCCAGCTCAGTCCATTAGCTTCCTGGTAAAGTAGCGATGCTAAGTGGAAGTTGCAGCTGAGGTTGTATCGGCGGGGCTGGCCGGCGCTTTGCGTGCGCACGTGTGCACAAATGCTACGAGGGTGTCGGTTTGTTTTGGGCGTAGATCACACGGCACGCTTAAAACAACGCCCTGCACCTACAGGATCCCCGCCGCCGTCATCACGGTGCACGGTTAGCTGCAGAAATCCCAAGCGCCATTGAACGCTCCGTTCATTCACATACAACATGAACAAACGTTTTCCAGGTCCGCCGGCAGTCGTGTTGAATTTCCTTCAAGCCGTCCGACAGGCCCGGGCTGAGAGCTTGATTCGTCTGTTTCGACGCCGCTAACGACCGCAATCGCAGGCGCTCGAGCTTTCTAGATGTTCCGGATGCAACAAGTGCCCCGCCGTCTGACGTAGGTTTGGCAGATATCCTGGTGAGCTGCCCTGCAACCGGTCAGACCGGTTCCTCCGACCCACATTTGAAGGTCTGATCTCTCTGACTGTCACTGGTGTGAGTCATCGCAGTGACGCAACGCATGCGGGAGCAGCCCAGGTTTGTGAAGTCGGTCTTGGGAAGGGCTGAGACCAAGAAGACCCGGAACGGGTTCTGCAGTGCCGGTTGTGAAGCCGGTTGTCTTCTTCACACCCTTTGCCTCTGGAACAACTGCATGTAGGATCGGGTTGTTGTTCAGAATCGAAATCATGGTTCGGCAAACGGGAGGAAGACGCCTTAATCCGATCTGCCAGGGCGAGGAGGAAAGCCAGATGGATGTTTTTCTCCCGCCGGTGGATCAGAACCACCTGTCGGTTCAGCATTAATGCGTATTTACGGAATCGACTAAGCTTGACCTTTAGGCAAAATATTTCCCCGAGCCGGCGGATTTGTTTTGGAGCAGCGCACGAAGCCTCCCAGGTTGCTCCGGTGGCTAAGTGCCGAGACTAAGGCTTTTATGCTAATCACTGTCATAACACAGCTTATGTGCGCCTCAGTTGCCATGGCAAAGCTTCATGAACATCATCAGATTAGTTTACTTGGTACTTGACAGCAGTCGCTGCTCGAAGACAATGCAAATACCACAGCAGATGTGTCAAAACACAGAGGGGCGCTGGCAGAGGAGGGAGCTTCTCCAGCTGAGGTCTTCAGAGCAGGGGGTGTGGAGATGATTGGGTGGAAGGATGGATGGATGGATGGATGGATGGATGGATGGATGGATGGATGGATGGATGGATGGATGGATGGATGGATGGATGGATGGATGGATGGATGGATGGATGGATGGAAGGATGGATGGATGGATGGATGGATGGATGGATGGAGGGTTTACCCTTCACTGCCTTTTCCACAAACTGGTTCATCTTTAGCCTTTTTTTTTTAGATAAACCAGTCGATTGGGGCCTGTGTTGGTCACATGACCAAGAGAAGGTCCCCTCGTTGAGGGTTGATCCCCTGTGAGATGCAGCATTGGCGGGAGCAAGAATTATTTTGATCTTCAAGAAGGCGTCTTCTGACCAGGACGCTTCCCCCTCTGTCCACATCCCTGGGATTGTCCTGCTAGTGAGCCGCCCGTCGCCGTCCCTCCGGCTCGTGAGGGACGAGCTCCCCGGCGCAGAAGCTCGGGTAAAAATAGCATGGACGGGACGTGTCGTCATTAAGCTCCCCTTCCGGGGCCGGTGTCGGGAGTTGTAGCGGCGAGGATTGGGGCCGGAGGAGAGGCCTGGACCGCTGCCCGGCTCAGGCTAAATCCCTCCGCTCATCCCCGTCGCCGCTGCAGCCGCAACAGCCTGTGGAGGAAGATCTACGCCACCAAATATAAAACTAGAAACCCGCAACAATGGACGATTTAAGATCCGGGTGGTTCTTCTGCTTCCCGCTTCGGTGAAGCCTCTGAGCTCCGTCTCTCGAGCACCGGCAGAACCTTCCGGTTTCCTCTCCCCCGCCGTCGCGGGGCTGACGCAGGTTGACATTACGCCGCCGCGTCTCTCTCCTCGAGCCTCGGTTGCCCCTGACGACCTGAAGCCTTCCGGCAGAAGATCAGGGGCGGCTCGGACGTCACGCCCCACGCCTTTTTTTTACCCTCCAATGTCCTCCAGAGGGAGGATTCGTAGCAGTGCGGCGGCGGCCGCGATAATGGCAAGATAATGACAAGAACAGGAAGTTGCGAAACACCGCCTCGATGTGATGAAGAGGTCCAGAAACCTTGTGGAGGGAAATAACTTTTTTCCAGGGTGTTAAGCAGAGCAGATATGGAGCTGTAGCATATCTGGGACGCATATCTATGAAAGCGGCTTTGTCTGGCCGCCGTGGCTCCGTTCCAGGCCGAAGCAAAGCGTGACGGCGGCAGATTAAACGCCGCTGCGACGTCCGGGCGGAGAAGAGCGCGGAGGAGGTCCTGCCGCCCCTCACCTCACCTTCCCTGCTTCGCCCTTGGTTGTCCTTCTTCACAACCGTCGTTGCGGCGCCGCAGAACACAAGCCCATTCATTGATCTATTTCTTGCGAGCAGGAAAGTGTGGTTTTCGGTCAGAGCTCAGAGTTCAAATCCACATTCACTACAAGTCCAGCAGTGCTTTGTTTATATGGCGGCCCAGTGGCTTTTCATGCACACCTCACCAACATGTCCTGGAACCAGTGAAACACCCTGGGAGGGGAAGGAGCATGAATGATTCTGATGCATCTTCTTGAAACTAATTATTATTGCGCAATAATTAACGCAATAATAATTTGTCCTCATCCTATTTTTAAATTGATTTAATTTAATTTAATTTAATTTAATTTAATTTAATTTAATTTAATTTTATTTAATTTTATTTAATTTTATTTAATTTAATTTAATTTTATTTTATTTTATTTTATTTTATTTTATTTTATTTTATTCAATTTAATTTAATTTAATTTAAATTTATTTTATTTTATTTCATTTTGTTTAAATTTATTGAATTTAATTTATTTTATTTTATTTCATCTTATTTTATTTTATTTTATTTTATTTTATTTTATTTTATTTTATTTTATTTTATTTTATTTTATTTTATTTTATTTTATTTTATTTTATTTTATTTTATTTCAAGGTGGAGGTGGGACTTCATCAGGGATCAGCTCTGAGCCCCTTCCTGTTTGCAGTGGTGATGGACAGGCTGACAGATGAGGTTGGACAGGAATCTCCATGGACCATGATGTTTGCAGATGACATTGTGATTTGTAGTGAGAGCAGGGAACAGGTGGAGGAAAATATTGAGAGGTGGAGGTTTCCTCTGGAAAGGAGAGGAATGAAGGTCAGTTGCAGCAAGACAGAATATATGTGTGTGAATGAGAGGAACCCGGGTGGAACGGTGAGGCTGCAGGGGGTGGAGATCAAGAAGTTGGAGGATTTCAGGTACTTAGAGTCAACAGTCCAGAGCAACGTAGAGTGTGGAAAAGAAGTTAAGAAACGGGTTCAAGCAGGTTGGAATGGGTGGAGAAAAGTTTCAGGGGTTCTTTGTGATAGAAGAACATCATCTAGAATGAAAGGAAAGGTTTACAAAACAGGGGTGAGAACAGAGATGCTGGATGGTTTGGAGACAGTGACACTGAAGAAAAGACAGGAGGCCGAGCTGGAGGTAGCAGAGATGAAGATGTGGAGGTTCTCTTTGGGAGTGACCAGGATGGAGAGGATCAGGAATGAGTCCATCAGAGGGACAGCTCATGTTAGATGTTTTGGAGAGAATGTCAGAGAAGCCAGGCTGAGATGGTTGTGTCATGGACAGAGGAGGGATAGGGACTATATCGGTAGATGGATGCTGGAATTGGAGATGCCAGGCAGGAGGTCTAAATGAAGACCGAAGAGGAGATTTATGGACGTAGTGAGAGAAGATATGAAGGTAGTTGGTGTGAGAGAGGAGGATCCAGAGAACAGGGTTAGATGGAGAAGGTTGATTCGCTGTGGCGACGCCTGAAGGGAAAAACCCAAAGGAAAAGAAGAAGAAGAAGATTTATGTATGTGTCTATTTATCTATTCATTTGGTTGTTATGATGATTATGATCATTATTATTATGATCATTATTATTATTATTATTATTATTATTATCATAATTATTTTGTTTGCTCTCGTTACTTTCATTTTGATATGTATATTTATCTTTATCCTTGTCGTTGTCACTCTGTTATCTACTCTTATCCTTGCTGTTGTCTTCGGCCTTTTTAATTTTACCTCAATAGCGATTTATATCTATTACCATATTTATTGATATTGTCATTATTGAGCTGCTGTGACGATCCAACTTCCCCATGAAAGAACTATCTTATCTTATCTTATCTCATCTCATCTCATCTCGTCTCGTCTCGTCTCGTCTCGTCTCGTCTCGTCTCGTCTTATTCTGACAAGACGTTTGTTCACTCATTCATTCATTCATCCATTCATTCTACTGCTTGTCCTGGGTCAGCTGGAGTCAATCTCAGCTGTCATTGGGCGAGAGGCTCTCGCTGGACCAATCACAGGGCCGCATGGAGACATACGAGCATGTGGTAGTCCAACCAGGGACCTTCTTGCTGTGAGGTGGAAGCTCTGCTCACTGTGATGTCCATTTTCAAGTCAATTAGAAAAGAAAATATCTTTGGATCAGGATGCTTTTTCTTCACGGTTCATCGTGTTCCTGGTTTCCCCAGGTTCTCCCCAGGTTCTCCCCAGGTTCTCCCCAGAACCCCCCAGGTCCAGGACCTGGCAGAGGATCTCCTCTAAGCCCCTCAGCCTGTCTGGAAGGAAAACTAGGCCTGGAGGACGGGAGGTAAGTTCTCTTCTCACTGCATCCCAGGCTGGAGGGTTGGAACGGATCACCTGGTAGGTTGAGACCCTGAGTCTCTCCCGTCCGTTTTTTGCCCTTTCCGATGTTGTCGTAGCGCAAAGAAACTGAGCTGCTTCCAGGTCGGGAGTGACGGGTTTGCTTCGGCGGAGAAGATCTCCGTGCGTGTGCGTGTTTCTCAGACCTACTGGAGCCGAGCAGATGCTGTCACAGGTTTTCTAACCGTGCTCATCAGAGAGGAAGGCGAAGACAAAGGTGCTCATGGAGCTCCAGTCCGGCCGGTGAGGCGACGCAATGGAAAAATTCATCTCGGTTTTAATTTTCAGTGAAACCCGGTGTGAGGAGTGGAGCTGGTTCTGAGACTGCGCTCATAACTCAGTTTGCTCATTGATCAAATTAAAATTGCCTGATTAAAAGAACTGAAAGGCTGGTGATCCATTCCAGCCCCGGGCTTTGTTACGTGTGTTTAAAAAGGAAAAATGTACTTTATAAATCACAAATTCTACTACGTAATGAAAGAGAATGCAAAGAAAAGTGGTTCTATTCAGTGTATTTACCTTCATGGATGGACGGCGGAGGTTGCGGGACTTTTTCATGAGTTCTCTATCTGTACTGGCTCCACCCCTAATGCTACAATGCTAAGCTAAATGTACCTTTGCTCGGATTTACGTCTAAACTCCATGTATGGGCGGAGTGAAGGCGCTGCTCTTTGTAAAACCATCAAACCGTCCCCGACCGGCTTTGAACGCCTCGTCCGTCCACGTTCCCGCCTCTTCACGGACAGCGGCGGCCGAGCTCAGATCTGGGCTCGTAAGTCGAGCTTCCTCGGTTTATTCAGACGAGTTTTTTCCTGAACGGTTGAAACAGAAAGAAATCACATCGATTCAAACGTAAAGCGACGCCCAATCAATATTTATACATATTTATTCAGGTGAAAATAACAAACAAGTCTCTCTGTGCCCCAACTTATTGACGTGACCCCCTGTTGTTATTCTCATCTGTTACTACGATTATTGCCTATGAAAAGACAGGAGGCAGAGCTGGAGGTGGCAGACATGAAGATGTGGAGCTTCTCTTTGGGAGTGACCAGGATGGAGAGGATCAGGAATGACATGGTAGATGTTTTGGAGAGAAGGTCAGAGATGGTTGGGTCATGGACAGAGGAGGGGGAGTGAAGATATTGGAATTGGAGGTCTAGATGAAGACCAGATAGAAGATGTATGGAGGTCGTGAGAGAGGACATGAAGAGAGGAGGATCCAGAGAACAGGGTGAGATGGAGAAGGTGGATCTGCTGTGGAGACCCTGAAGGGAGAAGAAAGTTATGATTTACTGCCTTCTTTGCAGAGTTTTTATTTTGTGGTCCTCATAAAGTATTTCAGACTTTTTCGATGCATTATCTTCATGTAGACGTGGTCACTGGAAGGTGTCGCAGGATAAAAAGGGCTATCAAATGCTTCTCGGTTCCTTTCGTCTGGAAGTTGCCGCTGGAGCGGCGGCGCCGTCCGCAATCTGAACTCTGACCCAGCAGAGCCTCCTTTCTCGTCCGTCTCCTCAACCTTCCTCACCGCTGCAGACAGAGCAGAGCGCTGGAAGCCTCCGATCGTCCGGAGCCGCGGACCTTCTCCGGTATTCTCTTCAAACTCGTCCTGCCCGCCGGTCAATATGCACAGCGTTTGATCCAATTTGACCGAAGGCAAACAGCCGGGCGGGATGAGGAGGGGTCGCGGTCTCGCCGCGCGGCGTTTATCGGAAAGAAGGGGAAGTGGTGTGTCTTGTAAACACTTTGGGAAGGTAAATGTTTGGGGACGGTTTGAAATGACTTGTTCTTCACCGGGAAATTGATTTTCAGAAGTCGGTCTAATCTCTCCATTTCAGAGGCGAACTCACACTCGCCGTGTCGCCGGCGCTTCTCTGTGGCCGCCGGACGCAGAAGGAACCGTCGTCGACATGGAGGAGGCGCTTCCTGCTTCCTGCTTCCTGCTTCCTGTTTCCTGCTTCATTCGTCCTCCAGCCTGTCCAGCAGGGTTCACCCTGGATCGCCCGTGGAGACGTCCAACCATCCACCCTCTCATCCGCACGTCTGGACCATGCAGGGTCTCCAGTGAAGCTCCTGCATGTGTTTGGACAGCGGGAGGAACCCGGAGAACCCTGAGGAACTTGAAGAGAGGCTGTCTATGGAAGCTACAACTTGGATTTGGAGCCAATTTATCTCGAGATTTGTCCTCCAAGCTCCCATTATCTTCTCAGGAGGGTTCAGCCTGGACCACTCCATCACAGGGACACATACAGACATCCAGTGTGGGGTCTCCTCTGAAGTTCATGCATGTGTTTGGACTGTGGGAGGAACCCGGAGAACCCTGAGGAACCCCAGGCAGACACGGGGAGAACATGGAGACTCCACACAGGAAGACCTCCTGTGGGAATCCAACTGGGGACCTTCTGGCTGTGAGGAGGAGATGCAAACCTCTGCTCCAACACGCCATCAACACCATGAACCTATTTATTTGCTCATCCTGGCAGCTGGACTTCTGTTCTCACCTTGCAGATGTTCCTCCTTGTTGGGGGCGTTTCTGTCCAAAACTGCTGAAACATCTTCAAGGAGAGATCATTGCAACAACAAGAAGGATCGACCAGGACCCGGAGAACCCGGAGGACCTTCAGAGTCACATGTGAAGCTGTGTGAGGTTCAGTCACGGTGGATTCCAAGGATGAAGGTGCGAGATGATCCCTATGAGAATGCAAGCAGCACAATGTTGGAGAACTGCAGCGGCGGAGACGGATCTGGTGTCAATCTGCGTCTTTTAGCCGTCCCGAAGTCCCGCCTCTGATCCGTCAACGCCGTCTGCCTGTGACGTCAAACAGCAGCTTCTGGTTTTGCAGAAATATTGATGAGATGAGCTGAGATGAGCGCCGCGTCTCCTCAGTGACACCTTCTCTACTTCACTCCAGCACGGACGAGGACCAGAAGGTTGAAGATGGAGGAACTCTAAGCCGTCGTCTCTGAACAGATGGTGTGAATTAATAGAGCTGCGAGCACCTCCTCGTCACAGTGAGAAGGTCCCTGGTTGGATTCCCTCCCCTCAGGCCTTTCTGCGTGGGGTCTCCATGTTCTCCTCGTGTCTGCGTGGGGTTCCTCGGCGTTCTCCGGGTTCCAGGCCAAACACATGCAGGAGGTCCACTGGAGACCCTGCGTCGTCCCCACCCGTGAACGGTTGGACGTCTGCCTGCGTCCCTGTGATGGAGCGGTCCAGGGCCAACCTCGGAGGACCAATCTCCAGATAGACGAGCTCAAAAAACCCAACCTGTGGCCTCCACAGACCTTCTCTCCTCACCCTGCGCTCCTCTCTCGCTGGTCACAGAACCATCAGCCCGATGAAACCTCGCCTTCCCTCGACAGATGATGCGAAAGCAGCTCGGCCACGAGTCCCGAGCCTCGCGTCGTCCTGGTGCTCTTTCATTTTTCTCCTTTCGACGGCGCTCCAGAAGGTGGCGGCTCCCCCCCGCACCTTGCCCTCCTTCCGACCCTCCGTCCGCGCGAACGGACCATATGGTCGGGATTTTGTTTTTTCCTTCCCACCAAAAGACACCCAGTCGTGTTTGTCCCGGGGCCGGGGGGGGGGGGAAACCCAAGGCGGGGAAACCCCCCTGACCTACTTCTTTCGTCCGGACGATTTGGGCGCGAGGTCGGGAC
>CAAKHD010012233.1:0-17209 GCA_901007705.1 Fistularia tabacaria
CTGCATCTTCTTGTACTCCTGTCTGTTCTCTTCAGTCTTCTCAGTGTCCCACTTCTTCTTTGCTAACCGCTTTCTCTGAATACATTCTTGCACTTTCTCATTCCACCACCAGGTCTCCTTATCTACTTTCCTTCCAGACAGCACACCGAGTATTCTCCTACCTGTCTCCCTGATCACATTAGCTGTAGTTCTCTCTCCCTGACCACCAAGAGCCTTTCTCATCTCCTCCCTGAAAACCGTACAGCACTCTTCCCCTTTCAGCTTCCACCACTTTGTTCTCTGCTCTACCTTTGTCCTCTTCATCTTCCTTGTCACCAGAGTCATCCTACAAACCACCATCCTATGCTGTCTGGCTACACTCTCACCTACCACTACTTTGCAGTCACTGATCTCTTTCAGATGACCTCGTCTATACAAGATGGAGTCTATCCGCGTGCTCCTACCTCCGCTCCTATAGGTTCCCCTATGTTCTTGTCTTTTCTGGAAAAAAGTATTCACAACAGCCATTTCCATCCTTTTTGCAAAGTCTACCACCATTTTTCCCTCTATGTTCCTATCCTGGATACCAAACCTGCCCATCACTTCTTCATCACCTCTATTGCCTGCACCAACATGTCCGTTGAAGTCTGCCCCAATTACCACTCTCTTATCACTGGGGATATTCTGCATCAATTCATCTAACTCATTCCAGAACTTCTCCTTCTCCTGTAACTCCCATCCTACCTGTGGGGCATAGCCACTAACAACATTGAGCATCACACCTTTAATTTCTAGTTTCAGGCTCATAAGTCTATCTGACATTCTTTTCACCTCCAGAACATTCCGAACCAACTCCTCCCTCAAGATTACTCCTACTCCATTTTTCTTCCTGTCAGTACCATGATAGTACAACTTAAAACCTGGCTCCCAAGCTTCTAGCCTCAATCCCTTTCAATCTGGTCTCCTGGACACACAGTATATCCACCTTCCTTCTCTGCATCATGTCAACCAACTCTCTACCTTTCCTGTCATCGTCCCAACATTCAAAGTCCCTACTCTCAGTTCCAGACTCTTGCCTTTCCTCTTCTCTCTCTGCTTCTGAAACCTCCTTCCTCCTCTCCTTCTTTGACCCACAGTGGCCCAATTTCCATTGGTACCCTGTAGGTTATCGGCACCAATGGCGGTCGTTGTTAACCCGGGCCTCGACCGATCCGTTATGAAATTTTTAGGTTTTAGGTTTGATTTGCATATTTGGTTTTGGCAAAACTTTTATGCCGGATGCCCTTCCTGACGCAACCCTCTGCATTTATCCGGGCTTGGGACCGGCTCAGGGAGAGCCGGTCTGTGCCTGTGCCCCCCCGAGTCTGGCTTCAGGACACACTGGCTTGTGCCGCCCTGAGGCTGCATTTGAAATCAAAGAAGTGCAATTTTATATATTATTATCATCATTCATTCATTCATTCATTCATTCATTCATTCATTCATTCATTCATTCATTATCAACCGCTTAGCCTAATGGAGCCTGTCCCAGCTGTCACGGGGGGCGGGGAACATCCTGGACCAGTTGCCAATCAATCGCATTATTTTCATGAATATTCTTTTTTGTTGCAGTTGCTGGTTTGTGTTTTGTAGTTGTGGTTTAATATTCATTCAACTATTCACCACCCTAAAAATCAGATTTATGCAAGCACAAGGAAAATACCAGTTTGTGCAAGGGGAAAAAACAGCCCTCAAACACTGAGAAAATTCAAATAGCTTTACATGCAAGCCTTGTGTGTGGTGCTTTTCCGTGCACTGCATCGTAGGGTTGCATGGTATGATGGTGCATTACAGAGATGCCAAGTCAGTAGAGATGATCTAACAGCATGCAAAATTGCACACAACAACCATGATTGGGCATGTTAATTGACCTATTAATTCAAAACATTTAACTTGACCGGGCTCGATTTGCCTAAACAAGTGGAAGATAGTACTAAACATGAGCAGCTGCAAAGTTTATGAAGCTTTTTATATCAGTTGTAAATTACTTGCAATGAAAGCGCAGAAGAACCTTTCATTTTCTGACAACCCTCCCAGTAAGAGACTTCTGTCATATAAAAGTAAGCATTTGTCAGGCTCAGCATGAGGGCTCGTAGTAGCAGAGATGTATCGATATATTGTCATCCAGATGTGACTGAGGAGGAATGTAACAAGAATGATCCAGCATCTGTAGTGAAACAGCCTGTTAAACTGCTGAATGAATCTTATCTTCAAGTCATATCGCTATCTCTGAGCACTCTGTCTGTCGGACGATTGTAATTTTTCTTCAAGGAAAGATTTCAACACTGCTATAGCTGTAAGAGGGCCATATTTTCTTGTTTCCCAACAGTTTAAAGTACTACTTCGAGACCTTGCCAGCAGGGAGCTGATGCTTGTGTATGGGCTGTTCGAAGACTGGATCTCTTGACAGTGTAAAAAGAGTTTGAACACAGTGGATTTTTCAAGCTGCTAGGAGACTCCTGGTGGCCAAAATGTTTTGGCTTTTTTGACCAACCTAATCAGCGGACAAAACAAAATTCTATCATGGAACCATACAATTAGCACAAGTTTGGTGATGACAATGACAGCAGGAGTAAGGCAGGTAAATAGACAACCATAAAGCAGATTATATGAATTGGCTGGATTATGTTTGATTTTTGCAATGCATTAAAATGTAATTTATGTTGAAGTTGATTATTCATCAATAACCAGTGCAATAAGGAAATTAGAGTGTTGCTTTTTTCCAAGATGGATTTGGAATATTTTCATTTTCATATGAATGAATAAAACGTTCAGGTATTTTTGTATATCATTTTATGCATATAAGAGCAGCACGGTGGTGCAGTGGTGAGCCCTTTGGCTTCACAGCACGAAGGACCCTGGTTCGATGCCGACAAGGTGACCTTTCTGTGAGGATTTTGCATGCTCTCACCGGTTCTGTGTGGGTTTCCTCCGTGTTATCTGGTTTCTTCCCACTGTCCAAAATCATGCAGCAGGTTAATTGAAAAAAAGGAAAAATTGCCCCAAATGAGTGAGTGAGTGAATGTTGTTTGTCTGTATATGTGACCCTTTGATTGACTGTCCATGGTGTTCCCTGCCTCTCACCAGATGACCGCTGGGATAGGCTCCACCATCCCTCGCAACCATGAGTGCAGGATAAGAGGCAGACGATGGATGGATGGATTTTATGCATGTATGTAGTTATTCATTCATTAAGGAACAGCAAATTTCCAATGTTTTCATCTGGATTTGCAATTTTTTCACATTTTACGTGAATCTGGAGAGTGTGCAGGTAACTTGGGAACATTTCCATTTCCCACAGTTTTTACATGGATTGGCTATTTGTCTAAATGTGTACCATTTTCACACATATATGGAGCAGGAAACGTCCAGGGGGAGGCGGGGGACATTAAGTCCGAATGGGCCATGTTCTGCGCTTCCATTGCAACACTGTGTACAGTGGGAGCGGGGCACTGCTGACCTCAACGCAAGACGTTGTAGATTTGTAGCGGGAATACTTCTCAGACCTCCTCACTCCCATTGAAACGCCTTCCAATGAGGAAGTAGAGCCAGGGTACCCTGGAAGGGTTCCACCTATCTCTAGGGCTGAAGTTACTGAAGTAGTCAAAAAGCTCGTCAGCGGCGGGTGGATAAGGGCCGCTCTGGGTTCCTCAAGGCTCTGGATGCTCTAGTGCTGTCCTGACAGACACGCCTCTGCAGCATTGCGTGGACATTGAGGACAATGCCGCTGGACTGGCAGACCGGGGTGGTGACCCCACTTTTTAAAATGGGGAATTGGAGGGTGTTCTCCAACTACAGGGGATCACAGTCCTCAGCCTCCCTGGAAAGGTCTATTCAACGGTGCTGGAGAGGAGGTTCCGCCGGGTCGTTGAACCTCGGATTCAGGAGGAGCAGTGTAGTTTTTGTCCTGGTTGTGGAACAGTGGACCACGTCTGTACCCTCAGCAGGGATCTCGAGGGGGCATGGGAGTTTGCTCAACCAATCCACATGTGTTTTGTGGATTTGGAGAAGGCATTCAACCGAGTCCCAAGGGCAGTCTTTTGGGGGGTGCTCCGGGAATATGCGGTAACGACCCCCGTTAGACGGGCTGTTCGGTCCCTGTATACCCAGAGTCGGAGCTTGGTCCGCATTGCCAGTTATAAGTCAGACCCGTTTTTGGTGAGAGTTGGACTCCGCCAGGGCTGTCCATTGTCACCGATTCTGTTCATAACTTTTATGGACAGAATTTCTAGGCGCAGCCAGGGCGTCGTGGTTTGGTGGCCACAGGATCAAGTCTCTACTTTTTGCAGATGATGTGGTCCTATTGGCTTCTTCGGGGCATGAACTCCAGCTCTTGCTGGAGCGTTTCGCAGCCGAGTGTGAAGTGGCCAGGATGAGGATCAGGACCTCCAAATCCGAGACCATGGGGCTCGACCAGAAACAGGTGGAATGCCTACTCCGAGTCGGGAAAGAGGTCCTGCCCTAAGTGGGGGAATTTAAGTATCTCAAGGTGTTGTTCACGAATGAGGGAAGAATGGAGCAGGAGATTGACAGGCAGATCGGTGCAGCGTCTGGAGTGATGCAGACTCTGTACCGGTCTGTCGTGGTGAAGAGGGAGCTGAGCCAGAAGGCAAAGATCTCAATTTACCAGTCGATCAACGTTCCTACCCACACCTATGGTCACGAGCGGTGGATAGTGACAGAAAGAACAAGATCGTGGATACAAGCGGCCGAAATGAGTTTTCTCCACAGGGTGGTAGGACTCTCCCTTAGAGATAAGGTGAAAAGTTCGACCATCCTGGAGGAACTCGAAGTAGAGCCGCTGCTCCTCCACATAGAGAGGAGTCAAATGAGGTGGCTCGGGCATCTGGTAAGGATGCCTCCTGGATTGCCTCCCGCGGGAGGTATTCCGGACATGTCCATCTGGGAGGAGGCTACAGGGAAGACCCAGGATAGCCAGAGAGACTATGTCTCTGGGCTGGCCTGGTAGCGCCTTGGGGTCCCCCCAGAAGAATTTGACTATGTGGCTGGGGAGAGGGAAGTCTGGGACTCCCTGCTCCGGCTGCTGCCCCCGCTACCCACGTACGGATAAGCGGAAGAAGATGGATGGATGGGTGGATGGAAACAAGAATTTGCACAGTATTCCTGTGAATATTCAACATTTTCTGATGGATTGTCTAAGTATTTCCTCAATTTGCAGGAACATTTATTTGGATCTGTTGTATTTTTTTATGAATATGCAATATTTCCCCATTGATTAAAGACACTTTTAATGAAATGACTGTTCTGTTCCATGGGTTTCTATTCATTTCCATCGACTTTAGAAAAAAGGTTTTATGCAATCTCACAAAAAAAGTCTTTAGACACTGAAAAATTTTATTTTTTTCAGATAAAATTAATTGTGGTGTGATGATTGTTTTAATATTTCTAATGGCAATTGTAGCAGCAGCTAACTGCTTTATAAACATTCCATGTTGACATTTGTTGAAATTACCTCTATTTATGAGTATTTAGGGAATAAGCTCACACTTCCGTTTAGTTGTTTGAAAATGTTCAACATAGGTGATCTCATAGCATCGATTTGTAGTTTGGTGACATCTTTTACCACATTATGAATGTTTTGACTGACTGTACCTTGTGACTTTAAACGCAGCTGAGATGATTGTAACTATTTTAAGCATCGTAGCAAGAAAAGCCACATTTTATAAGTACCTTACAGCTTCTTTTCTCATGGCTCAGGATTATGGTATATAAAATGTGAAACACAATTCTGTTCGGGAAAAAAAAGAATATTCAAATTTAGATATCCCGTCCATCTTACAGACTCAGATTTGGTCCAAATCAGAGCATCTGTTGAAGTGTGGTGGTTTTTCTATCAGGTTTATAATGACAGTCTTAATAAGATATTAGTTTATTACTTACATGTGCTCTGAAACCACAGCTTTACAACACAGAGACATTTTGTTTTTGGCCACACATTCAAACCATAGGGTTTCACCTATTTTTTAAATCTCCTTCTCATGACCAGAATTGTATTTGATGCTTCCTTATATCTATACGATAATTGGACAAGAGTATAAAACAGGCTATTGATACTGTTCTGCAGTAAAAGCAAACAACCTTCAAGGTCTGATGCAATGCCACAAACAGCACCTTGACAATAGCACACGTCATGTGCTTCCTACTCTACTTTTCTTCATATACATTAGGAACATTTTACAGTGGCTATTTCAGTTTATTTGAATTCTTCCCATCTGCCGAAAAGCCTATCTGTCAGAACTCAAGAACTGCTGTACTTGTACATTTATAATGCTTTTAAGTAAAAAATCAACAAATCTGAGTTACTTAACTGATGCCATAACCACCCACAAACTCCAAAAGCTCCTCTAATTTAGTCATTGCTGTCTTCACTGCCTTAATATTTTGGAACCTCCCATTCCCTACATTTTTTTTTTGTTTCGGCATGAGGAGCTTTTTGATTGAAATAAAAGGAAATCAGGATACAGACACATTTCATTGTGCTAATTTAAGCAGGAATTACATCTCTAATGAAATGGAAAAAATTCATGGTCAGTTGGGAAATTATAATCCATTATATCATGGTGATGTTCATTTATTATTATTTTCATTTATGTTTTGTTTTTTGTTTTTTTCTCAAGAAGTGAAATGGTTTTGAGGACGTGCCTCGAACACATAAGCTTGAGGAAGAGAAATGTGTCTATCAAATTGGAGTGGTGAGATAAAAACATCTGGAGAGAAAAATAAATACATGAATACAAATCAACATATTATGGGATCGGGTGTAAATCACAATCAGCTCTTCTCAAGGGCCTTACATTTTAAAAACAGTTCCCCTTGTTGTTTGTTTAACAGTCAAAGCATGTATTTTAAGGTTCAGAGGCCTTTTTAGCAGCAGTTCAACTTCTATAAAAAAAAAAAATCCAAATAAGGGATCTTGGCCCCATACAGACATCCCCTTTGATGTGCAACTGACAGCCATTAGTCCAAGATAGTTTGGCAGGAATTGACTTCCATGGCTTTAGTGAAGTTTTCGGGCAGTGCGGGATTATGCCAGATGAAATGTGTATATTTTGCAAGTATTTTAAAGCAAGCCCTTTGCACGATCGGTGTAGTGACAAAGAAAAAAGGGGATTTAGCAACAATGCAATTCTGAGATAGAAGTGGATGCAACAGAAAGGACACATTTTTATCAGCTACATACTTGATGAAATCTCAATTAGTGTTTTGCTGAAACGCATTTGTAATTGCTTTATTTGTAAAGGGAGATTCAACCCGCCCGCTACTCTCCATCAAACGTGTCTTAGAATTTCCTTCAGAGCTCATTGACTCACTTTATAAAACATGCATGTTGGAAAGCCTGATTTTGGGGCACAGCTGATATTTAATCGGCCATTGTAAGTTAGATTGTGAAATAATTTTTGATCACCATAATGATAAATCAGAAAGTGGTACAGATGCTATAAGTAGCATTGAGAACGACTTCACAATTGGTCATTGAACAATTATTTGGCATATCAGGTACTCCAATTTTTTTTCTCCCTCCTTTGTTTTACTGAGCTTAAGGTCGTTGCACTCAAAAGGCCCAGAGAGTTGCCAGGAACGTATATGGACAGCTGGAAGTCAGTAAAACTAGCATCCAGAAACACTTCACATCAGGTGTTTGAGCTAGACGCCATTCACTGGCACACCAGCTGCTCCAGACATTTAGAGAGACTGACCATCTGGCAGTTATGGACAATGCCATCACAATGTACGGACAAAAAATTTGGGGCAGTAAAATTACCTGCCAGCTGTGGCAAACTTGATGATGGAGTTATCCAATAGGCTCAAGGTTTCAAGCGTAAGGAGCCCACTGCAAAACAGTTAAAGTCATTGTGTACTGTCTAAGATCCTGTCTGAGGTAACATAATAAAAGGGCAGGAACCGGAGAACCCAGGTCAAATTCTGGCAGCCAGGGGGAGAACATCCCAACTCCCTGCAGAAAGGACCCCTATCGAAACTGAATCAGGGACCTTCTTGCAGAGGTAGAAGAGACAAATTGAATCATTATTTTTCTCTCAAATGAATGCCTGTTCAAGAAGTTTTTGGCATTGAATGACTATTTATTTTTCATGGAACTCAAGGGCATATTCCAATGCATATGCAACAAATCATTGTACCAGTTAATGTTATCTGGTACAAAATATCACCTTGATTTGATTGACATCATTGCACTTTTCAAACATTTTGTTCAGGGAGGATTTTCAAAAGTTTGTGTCTTGCCATGCTGAAAGCCCTGACATGGGGCCAGAGGTGTGAGATCAGGATGATCAGGAGTCCACCTCTTATTTGCTTTCTTGAGAAAAGGTGCAGGTTGTGGAGGTTGTGAAGGTCAGAAGGAGGGTTTTGTGCTCAATCCAGTATTGAACTTGATGCTGGTCTGGCCAGAATATCACAAAAAAACAAGAAAGTAAACAGTTATTCAAACTGACGGTGAAGGAGATTTTTGAAAATAACAAACTCTGAGCCCTTGACGAAACCACAGGTGAATTTCACTCTATCACGAAACATTATTCGGAACTGACAGGACTGAGAGAAATCTTACAGAAAACAAGTGTTTGATGGCCGTTGAGGAACACAGCGCAAACAGCATTGCAATTGACTTGCATTAAACTTTAACTAATGTTCTTAAATCATATTTTATTTTATTTCATTTCTTTATTTCTATAGGATTTTATTTCTCATCAATATATGATAACCTTATAATAAATTTGTATTTTTTTTAAGCGTAATGGGATTTTAGCTAATTGTTTCATGCATAACCATGGCTCATCCATGTTTTCAACTGCTTTATGGTATGGTGGTCATAAAATGAAATGTCTGTCCACCATCCTGAGATCAGACTACTTCTCCAAATTAAAGTCTGTCTTAAGATTGTTCTTTGAGCCCTACAGAAACTCAGCTGGACACTAACATTTCAAGGCAAACCAATAACAATGTTTCTGACCCCAATCATGTTTTAAACCATTAGCATTTGAGATTATGATCAGACAAAATGTAGAGTTTAATGGGGCTCAACTGACCTTGTGCCCCAGTGAATGCAATTATTACATTTTGAGCTTCATCACTGGATCAAGGGCAAATTGAAGGGTCTGCAATATCATGTTTTATAGATCTTTGCGATTTGTCTAATTGCAGACGGAACTGCTGCAATTCAAGAAATTTATTCTGGAATTAAAGTACAGCATAATCAGTCATTAGTTTGATCAAGAATGTGTTAAAACATGTCAAAATGCATAAATGTGACCCATTAAAAACCACTAAGCAGGAATTGATAATAAAATAGAATAAAAAGAAATGTTGAAACCATGTGATATTGCCAAAATAATTGATTATTTTTATCCTTAGACTTTCTCTTAGCAAATGACTGCACTGTATGTCAGCCACAAGAATAACATGTTAGTTAAAAGTAAATGCTTCACCAGTGCAGTCAAAAGAGGTGTTTTTCATTACCATCACTGTCACTGTGTCTTCTGTTGGCAGTTCAGAAAGGAAAGATGCACATATTATTTTGCTGATGGCATAAAAAAGCTAGGATCAGTGTGAGTGTGTTTGTAATGTGTGTCTCTCCTGACTTAATATGAATTTCAGGGAGGATTGTGTAAACACCGGGAGAAACCTTAATAGAGGATGATGATGTATTCTGCTGGATTTGCTGGGGTCAAGCAATTTAGGTCTGTCATTTTTGCATGGAAAATGCTTCACCTCTGAAGACCGGGTGTAAACACGGCACAGATTTAACCAAGATTTAGATGAGGCGAAGGAAAAGCTGCAGTGGGGAACTAAATATTATTTGAATTTTTATAGTAATTAACTGTATATGAACATGTATTAAGTGTTACAGTTTTTTAAAATAAGTGCTTTTATCTTATTGCTGTCTCGAAATACTGAAACAAAAATTTTTTGAATGTACTGTGTTGATGCAATTAAAATGTTTATGCTGTCCCTAGATATGTTAGGGCCCATGTAGACACAGAGACACTGAGGTTATTTTAGGGGTTTTATTGATTTCCTTAGGTAATGGCAGGAGAGGGGGAAATAAAGGGGTGGAGGTGTACATCCTGAGCTAGTGCAAAATGTGATCTGGGTAGGTGATACTCATGAGGCGTAACACCGGACACGAGTGGAGAATGTCTTGAATAGAAGTTTGGGAGAAACACGAGAGAACACATGTCTGAGCAATGCGGTCTTGCATGTGGCTGAGCTGATGTGCTGACAAAGTGTGGACTCTGAGCTGATGAATAAATGCAGCAGGTGGGGTGATGAGGAAGGTGACAGGAACCAGAATCAGTTTCGTACAGACCAGTGAAAAGATTCAAAATCAGTGAAGCAGACAGCATGTTATAAAACATCAAATTGTACTTCCCTTTATTCTGCATATTTAATGTCTCTGTTCTGGATCAGCAGGAGAAAGCGATTTGCTTCATAGATATTCAATAGTATTTTTACACCTGTTATTGTCATTTATTTTTGTTGCCACTAGAACAGTGGTTCTTAACCTCGTTGGAGGGCGGTACCGAACTCCACCAGTTTCATATGCGGATTCCCGAACCCTTCTTAATAGGAAAATTAAAATGTGATTTTTATCCAATTCAAAACATAGGCATATAGAGTGGGCTCCAAAAATGCAATTTTCTTGCTTGTGGGTTAAAAAAATTTATTTTCTTTAAAAAACAGAACTCTGAATAAAAAAAAAATCACTAATAAAAAATGTATTAACTCTTTTCAACCCATAAAATATGTGTAGTTTATTTTTTCATGCATATGTGTAGTTTATTTTTTCATGCGCTATTCAGAGATAAATAAAGTTTTTTGTTCGATTTATATGGTACTCGGGTTCAAAAATGCAGATTTTTTGAAAAATCATGATATTGTGCAAAATTACTAAATATTTTTCGATTATTGTTAAGTTTTAACTAGTTTTTGTTTTATTTCCCTCCCCCCCATAACTTTTTTTGAATAAATTCTTGAAATTAATTTTGCTCATAATGACGAAAAGAAGTGATGCTTTTGATAAAATATTTAATTGATCTATTATTTCTCATATCATTTGTCATCACAAATCATATGAGTCAGTTGTGTGTCTTGACCTCCACCAGACCCCTGAGACTGACTCACTGAACCCCTGGGGTTCGATCGAATCCAGGTTAAGAACCACTGCACTAGAAGGCATAGACAGCAATGAGTAGAAAGTTAACACATAATGCACACAAATGATACATTTAGGGTTAAAAGATAAACTATACAGGATAAGCAAAAGTTTAGGATGGTATAACATTGGGATTTGCATTACTATTTAGCTCATTATTTTTATTCATGAGAAATTGTCTGTCTCCTCCACTTTTCACACCTTGAAGAAGCTGAACACCTTATGGTCAACAAATATTAAAAATAATAATTAGATGCGCCATTCAAAATATAGCCATTGCTTCAGCTATATCTTGCAACTCACTCTACGGCATTTTGTTGAACTATTTTATTTCTATGTTCCTTGCACCCTACTTAAGAAAGTACCCTTTAGTTGCCTTGAAGACCATTTGGAAACCCACTTGTGATAATAGCAACACTAATAATCATCAATGTTATACTGATTCAAGCATAAAGGAAGTTGCAGGGTTCCCAGCCTGTAGTTTGGAACATTAGTGTCATGGCGGACAGGTTTTGTGTCCACTGCCCAGCAAAAGCCAAAGCCAGTTTGGCATCTTTGGTTTGGCAGGCCTGCGTGTTTTAAAATTATGAGAGGAGGTTAAACTCATGGATAGAACATATGTTGTTAAATTATATTGCTTCATGTTATCCTACATAATGTTGTTAAATTATATAGTTATTTTGAGCTATATATCATCGTGTTGCATTGCATGATGTTAACTTTTATTGCATTATGCTATACTGTGTTGTGTTGTCTTAGGCTGCACTATAATTTAATGGAAGGCATCGGAGATGAAAACAAACATATACATACATACACACATATACTGTATGTATGGTGCCACTGTGCCACCAGTGGCATGCGCTGCCACTTCACACCAAGAAGGTTCCTTGTTTGATTCCGACGAAGGCCTTGCTGTGTGGAGTTTGCGTATTCTCCCCGTGACTGTGTGGGTTTCCTCTGGATTCTCCAGTTTCCCGTCCATAGTCATTCCAAAGACGTGCAGTAGGTTCATAAGACACCCTTAACTGCCAAGACATGTAAGTGAGAGAGTAAATGTTTGTGTTTTTATATGTGGCTCTCAGCCGTCATGGGTGAACCCTGCCTCTCCCCCAACAACAGCTGGAATACGGGCCAGCCTCCCCTCAACCCTGAATGCAGGATAAGTGTTATGGACAATGGAATTATAGACTGATAAAATGACAGAGTGAAGGCTTTTAATAGGCTGGCGATTAAGGTGTAGCCCTGCTCTTGAGAGCTGGGATTGGCTCAAACTCCACTGAATAGCGGTATAGAAAATAAATGAATGAAAGAATGAACATACCTGTGTGACTTGAGAATCCAATGTCCTGTTAACTCAAAGTACTATATGACATTTCTCTTTTTTGACGAATATTTATTCATGAGGTTGTAGTTATAAGATTATAAGAATATCAGTGGCAACTAGACATATTAGACTCAAGTATTTCAGAGTGGATTCGCAGGGGCTGTTGCAACAATCGATGAGCTATTAAATATCAAAATAAAAAAATGAGATGATTTATAGAGTGTGAAGAATTCTTCTAGAGCTTGGGAGTAACTGCTATTTTTCTCCTTTCTAAAGAGAAGCTAGTGATCTTTCCTTTTTTCCCTGCAACATAGTGTAGGTTGCTTCATCCAATTGTAAGAATATGACTTCAAATGCAATTGATTTGATGTACAATGTTTGCAGTGAGGGTTTGGATTGGGAGATATCCATGGAGAAAATATTCAGAAAATTATGGTAGTCAGGCAAGCGCCGGGGGAATCTGTTGTGTACATTCCCCTCTGTTTGCCACAGACCTTCTTGATCAAGATATCAGTGTATGTGTTTTGGGCAGGAAGTTGACCCTCTTGACCTCTCCTGGATGGTCTTTTGTGTAATTTTCCAGGGTTTTTATAACGTCTCACTTTCTTCTCATTTCCCATGTGCATTGCTTCTCTTTGTAGAAATTCATACATCATATCTATGATGTATCAAAAATATAAATGTCATACTTTTACAGATGTAAAATAGTATAATATGTAGTAAGTATCAGGTGACACGTGCTGGGTGTTTTCACAGTGTAAAGCAAGGGGTGTAAAGTTAATATTTACTTAGGAGTAAATGAAGGACAATCGATTGTACTGTTATTTAAGGCAATAATTTGATTGAAGCTTTGAACTACAGGAACCACCATCCCATGTTCATGGTTGGTTGGCAACTGATGATAAATAAAAGATTTATCATACTAACCTTGTCAGTCTCACCGCAGTCAACAAGCTATTTATATTGGAGTAACACGTCTATGTTAATTTTGGTGGTGTTTGTGTGACAGAAATGGATTGTTGCCTGAAGTCATCCAGTTTCCAAATTTAATGAGCAGATGAATGAGGATTAAAAATGAAATCTCTCACTATATAAATATATATCTATATATACAGATATGTTTGTTAAAATGTCAGGGGGATTCATGCGAAGTTCCCTGTGAGTTGTGTTCTCCTCCACTGCCTAGACTGAAACAGTGTAAGTTTGCCTCATATAACAAATTATTGCTTGGTATCAGGTTAAATAAATGACTGTTTAAATCAGTTAAATATATTTTCATGACCATTTTATAAATCACATTGTGCACTGATACAGAACTCTGTATAAAGCTCTCACAGAGTTCAAACTACAAAGTTATCAACTATTAAGTTAAATAATCAAACATTAGTTTCTTAATTCAAATTACTGCAACTTTGGAAATTTGTTTATAAATTAATTTTATGGGAGGATTGAGGCAGGTTATAGCCAGAGGGCTAATTTACATCTGCAATTCCTAAGCAGGAAGAAAACCGTTTGAGCATAAATCACAAGGCAGAAATCTAAAACATAATGACTGTGACATGAAAAGACAATCAGAGGTCCATTAAGATTTAACACAGTATGCTAATGGCGACAAGCTCAAACTGATGATATAATACACTTTCCGGCTCTACTATGAAAAGACTGTTGTGCTTTTTTCTCATTTCATTTTGAATATAATTCCAAAGATTGGAGATTTGAAGGGACAGTTTTATCCAATATTATCATATGGATTATTTTGTTATTACAATTATTGTTTGACTACTTGAGCAACTCCATATCATGTGTGTGTGTGTGTGTGTGTGTGTGGGTGTGTGTGTGCATGTGCGTGTGTGTGTGCGTGTGTGTGTGTTTTTGTCTATATATATATATATATATATATATATATATATATATATATATATATTCACATTTAATTCAAATAACTTAGTTGATTTTGAAAGTAATGTTAAATCATGACTATCGTATCAAATTTCTTTTAACACTGACCAGAAAAATACTGAATACAAATCAATCATAGTATGGTATCATAGTATGATATACTCTCATTATATATATTATATATATATATCCCTGCATTAAGTTCCAGGTTAAAATACAATCGAAGAAAATTACTTCAGTCACAAAGACATTTAAATATTTACCTTTTCTCTATGTATTTTTCTTATTGACTCCTTTTAATATTTTTTTCAGCAGCAGCACTCTCTTTTCTAACCCTTTCAGAATATCGTTAAACACACTGCATTTCTTTCTGTATGTCAAAAGTGTATGTTACAAATACTTTTCTACACTTCCGCTCTACACCTCTGCCCTTTGGTTTCAAACCATAGAATTGTAGACTTGATTCAGCCAAGTTGAGTCAAAAAGTGACAAAGCAGCTTTGTGAGAGACCTCTAAAAAACCAAAGCAGATTTCTGAAGTTTATGCAATAAGATACTCCGTCTCTTCTTCGCAGACACAGACAAACTCAGAGCACAGCATCGGGTGCTGCTCTTACACCCTGGTTGTCAATAAAATGCATTACTGAACTATTAAGTAGGATCCATTACATTTGTTTTATTTATTTATTGAATACCCAATAGATACAATTTATAATGCACACACATCAACAGCATACTAACTGCTCTCATAGCTTATCAGTGGTTTTGTTCAATGTATACAGTGTTAGAGTGTTGATAAAAGCGTTCAGCTGCAAGTCTCTTCCCCCACCTTTAAACCATACAGCAGTTTTCAGGGTTCAGGAAGAGGTAGCTGCTGGAGTTGTGTCCAGTTTAATCAGTCATCAATACAGATGATTCTGCATGCAACATCAGCTAAAATGTGGGGCATAGAGAGGCTGGTTTGCTGGTCCTTTAACCATGGTCATTCACTTTGTGTTTGCACTGTATTGAACTGAATGCATAGACAATTTGTCTTGTGCAGGGCCTCTCTGTTAGACTAGAATAAAAAGTTAGGCCCATGCAAAGAATAGGGATTAAATTAGTATCTCCAAAAATTGTAGTAATTTCAAAAGAGAACAAAACAAAAAAACAGATTTTTTTATGAGAAATTAGGTCCAACTAAAATGTGGAAAGAATACAGTATTGATCTACACAAGAAGCTCGTCTGATGAGGGAAAAAGGGTCTTTTCGGAAGAAAACATCACAACCATTTGGTAGGAGTACTACTACTACTACTACTAATGATAATAATAATAATAATAACAATAATAATAATAATAATAATAATAATAATAATAATAATAATAATAATAATAATAATAAGAATAATAAGAAGAAGAAGAAGAAGAAGAAGAAGAAGTAATAGATTCACAATGTGTACTGGTATGATTTAATTAATATAGAATGATTATGTTTTCTTCTTTATTTCATTACCTTGATATTTAATGCTTCCAAGTATTTATTTATTTAATTTTATTTTATTTTTTGTCTACAACAGGTTGCTTGTATTCTTACTGTGCAGGTCCCTTAATGAACTTGACCCTAACACTAGGATACCAGCTATGTTCAGGTATATATCTGTAACCATGACTCCTGCTGTCTTAATGTATGCCGTCGAGTCCACAGCTGGATCTATTGTTATGCACCAATGCTTTCTGCAGTTAAGCCATTATTCCCTGAGAATAAGCATCGAAAAAAAATATGTGAAAGAGAACGAAAAACAAATTGCTAGGAATCATTTCGGAATGTGTAAGCAATAACGATGTTTATTAAAGTTTATTGGACATAAAATCCGGCTGTGGGTGGAACAGATGTGGAAAAGTCATTCCATTGAAATGGAACCCATATTTTAAAGTTAAAATGACGTTACAATGACACCCCCTCCTCATTCAGCCACATTGTGGAACTTTGTTCTGTGACGTGCGTGTTTTTCTGCTTGACTTTTCATCGTAACGGGGAACAAATCAATCGCCTATGCGCACATTATTGCGCTATTTGCGCAGCAAGACTCATAAAGGCGCCAGACTTCGCTGCTGCTTGCACTGACAGCTTCCCTGAGAGGGGTGGTTTGTCTAATGTGGATCTATTTTGAGGTCATTAAAATGAACAAAAAGCTGAAGGAGTCCCTGGGGGGTGGGGGTGGAGGATCTATTATTACCTATTATTATGGGACGTGTGCACATTCCAATGAGCCACAGCGCGTTTTCCGCTGCGTCGGCGCTAGGATCCAGGGGAATGACCGCTTTCCCTCCCTCTCTCTTTCTGAGTGTGTGTGTGTGTGTGTGTGTGTGTGTGTGTCCCACTCTCTCCATCCTCTCTCTCGCTCTCTCTCCCCCCTCAAGACTGTTTTAAAGTCTCTGCCAGACTTGGTTTCGCAGGCTGCTTCCTGGACGGATGGAGGGATGGGAAGCTCCTAGCGCTACTCCACGAGCATCACCACCACCACCACCACCCCCTCTCACCACCACCAACACCATCAGCAGCATCAGGACCGGCTTCCTCCCCCTCCGCCAGCCCGACGAGCGCTGCCTCCGTTGCCGATCTCTCCGGAGCGACAGCGCGCCGAGCGGAGCGTCGCCGCCGTCACCACCGTCGCTGCTGCGCGCCTCCTTTTAACCTGTTCTCACCCGCCGCACCGGACACGCCCCCCCCTCCCCCCCCCCTCCCCCCCCCCCCCCCCCCCCCCCCCCCCCCCCCCCCCCCCCCCCCCCCCCCCCC